>JABJVO010000039.1:3781003-3803725 GCA_026770805.1 Boulengeromyrus knoepffleri
AGTTTCAACCAACCAGTGGAGTACTCTGTAACTGTGACTCTTCATGCTCCACTGGTTGGTTGAAACTAAATCACGGTCTGGATTTGTACTTTCTGGACCTGAAATTTCCACCTCTGGGCAATACCGGAACATTTTTTAATAATGTGGAGGAATATCATGAATGGATCACCATCTTATGGACTTTGTCACGCAAGCGTTCCTCCTCCTCGATCATGACGGCCATGTCCTTCTGCACCGCAGAAGCCAGCACCACATCAAGGCTGTCGACCTTGGATGCCATCTTGCACACCATCTCATCATGGGAGAAGACGCAGTAGCGATGCAGCAGCCGGTAATGGTCTACACACTGCCGGCCGAGAGGCATCTGGAATGACCGATGACAGTGCCATCGCTGCCGTCAGCCACGCACAGGAATCACCACCATGACACTGACTGTCAAGTACAACAAGTTCTGCCTACCCAGTCCACAGTGCAGAAGTTGACTGCCTCTGCAAAGTTAAATCCCTGGTTGAACCCACTGTGGTAGGCTCTGGGGAAGGTGATGACAAACTCCCCAGCACACTGGTTGGTGTGATATATCTATGGTGGGATCCAGCATACAGTTAATTAAAGATTAACATGACAATCCAGTGCTATCCATAAAGTGATCTACAAACCAAGGATCCAAACAAAAAGTATACACCGTCACTAGGCCTGGGTGACAGGCCCTAAAAATTATATCACTATAATTTCAGAGATTTTCACAAAATTGATATTTATCATGAAATTCTAAAATTGAATCTGACAGTGACAAAGGCTGCAGAAAAGGTCTTACTGGAACACCACAGGCCATCAGGGTGTTGGGGTTCATGATGGTGACCAATTGATGCAGGAGGTCTGGCTGGGATACGAAGAGCTCCGGAGCCAGCTTCTTCATCACATCCTCCAACTGCCCTGCCGCAAAACCGGGGGCACCGTACCAGGTCTTAGGTTCCCCCCTGGAGGTCACGAAATAAAGGGTATCACTGGTAAATAAATGGATTACTTAATGCATCCTTTTCATTTTGAAAATCACTGCAAGGTACACTTCATTTAACACGAGGGAAACGTTTATCAAAAGGATTATGGTTGGAAGTCAAACAGCCTTAAGAAGCAAGAGGTTCTACGTACCAATGCAGGTAGTTGATGGAGTAGCTCCAGTGGTCTTCAATGTGCCAGCAGAAGCAGGAGAAGCACATTCCTACGTAGAGCCAAGGCAGCGTCATGCCACAGATGTCAGACGTGATGTGGGTTAGCACTGATGGGTCCATGAGGGCCATGTTGTTCAGGTTCCAGCCACAGTCAAGGTAAGTCTAACAGAAGAAACACAAGCCTATGATCGTTAATGTCCAAATAGCAGTAATGTCCCCTGATCAAATATTAAACATCAGACATGACAGAAATTCTGCATGGATCTACAAAAAGTTTGATTCATTTACATTTGAAAACTGGTTCAACAGATTCACTGATAAGAACCAGTTCCAAAAAAAATCGGACATCGCTATTAAACGCACTGTTCTACATATCGTTTTATTATTGTTTTTTTGCATGATATAGTGTGTTCATGATGGAACAAATGTATTGCTCATGAATAATGAGAGAACATCGCAATCCTGATTCTGAGTGACAAACGATTCGGATTCATATTATACCCAAAATTGTGCAGATGTAATAGTATATTACGGGCGAGTAACGACAATCGTGCAGAAAGTAAGAGAGTTAAAAAAAAAATAAAAAATCCTTATTTGGCTATGAAATGTAGCTACATGAAAGTAATAGTTGCAACAACTTTATACTCCAGTAAAGTACACATCCAGAAAACATCTTATGGTTATAAAGTATGTGTCCAAGAACACTGAACTTTATACCACACTGGGCTATACTACCTCATCTTGAGGGGCAACTTTAAATTTTCCATTTCTGACTGGAAATCCACTCCCAAACTCCTTCGAGGCGATGTCAGCACCATACTCCACAGTCACGTCCTCCTCAATGGCACCTACAAGCCGCCAGAATTCCTTCTCCACCAGCTCTGTTGGAACCATCTGACATACACACGCCACCACAGAATCGTATCATTTTGTATAAAAATACGTATGAGGTATGTTACAGCAGAAACAAGCTACACGGCCTTCTTTTTAGTCATGCGATCAATCTCAACCATTCTGTAGGTTTCCAAACAAATGCCTTTCGGGTAAAGCGGCCATTTTATAAGCCTCTACAGCCTTACTTACATGGACTGGCATGTTGAAGTAGTCAGATTTAAAAGCGTCTGCCATCTCTCCAAATGCACAGAGTGTGTAGTCTCTTTGAGCCTGCTGGAAGCCAAATGCCTCCTGAGGTTTGCTACATTCCTGTCAAAGAAGTTTTTTTTTAAAAAGAATTAAAGAACAATTCTGAGCAGCATGTTAATGGAACATCCAGTCACTCCCAATTAAGTAAACCCCAGTGCAAAGTATCTGCTGTCCAATGTTACATACAAATTTCAAATGACAAAAAAAAGTGTTTTGCTTTAACCCGTGCTGCACACGCATAGATACAGATCATTGACAATTTCATTTCTGTCACAAATAAGTTCCATCCAAGCACTTCTGGACAATAGGAGTGTACTGCAGCATGAAATCATTTAGTAATGTTAACACAAAGGGGGCACAAAAGGCTCTCATTTTTGCTTTGAGATTTTATTTTTGTATTTGGCTCTGGATTCAGCAAAATAAGGAAAAATCCGCAAGAAAAAAAAGAAATGGTTTGAAAACAACTTTTTTTGAAAATGCACATGCCTAAAAGGAAATGAGAACTGAGGTCTTAGTCTGGTTCCAGTCTTTTTTTGTTGAATATATGGTGAGTGTATCGAACCATGAGCCCTGAATCTATCGAATCATGAGTATATTGTATTGCAAGAACCCTACTGAACAAACTGTCCTTCTCACTAATTAACGGGCAGAGATACAGCCGCGCAGCATTTAAGTGGAACCAAAGTTCTTGTTGGATTTGAGCACAATTACAACTTTCAGAAACGATAGTGACGCTTTTCACCTGGGCCACACACTTGGGACAGCGCCAGTCCCCTTTGGGCACATCGTGGAGCGGCGGGACCAAGCAGAAGGTGTGGTAGCTGTCGTCACAGCCATCGCATAACAGCAGGCGTTCCTCCTCACTCCCTCTGCTGCACACCAAGCACACATACTGGTCCACCTAGAAACATGGCAAGAGCCTCAGACGTGCAGAACCAGACACATCCATGGAACCCAATCCAGAGATCATGTCACGCCTTCATGAACCCAGCCAGAAATACACAACATGGGAAATACCTCCTTCTGGAAACATCAGCAACACCAACACAACCCTCGTCTACCTTCAGGGTCTTATCACAGAAGGGCTTCCACATCACATTAGAATCGGCAGTCGCACCCAAGTCTGCAAGTTCCTCACACAAACTGCATGCAAACTCATTAGAGACGGTTTGATCTTGGAGTCTGCCCAATTCCAGCCTCCTGCAGTTCTGTTCCAGCCTCCTGCAGTGCAGTTCCAGTGTCTGCCCTCAAAAATGGGGGCAAAGGAACTGGATCCAAAGCCCGACAATGTGGCTCAAGGTGCTGAGACCAGGATCTAAATGAGCCACAGCCCCTGACCTTCTGCAAAATCAAACAACATGGAGCCACTTTCACCATAGTGGCCAGATCTGTGGGGACCGACAATCTTCATAACCAGCCGTCAGTGCCAGTGGTCACATGACCAGAGGAGTGTCACATCGTGGGCACCTATCAACAACTGCGCAAAGCTGCGAACAAAATGTCTGCCTCATTGAGACATCACTCACCGCGGTCAGAACATACAGACAAGACACCCAGAGTGTCTTAGCCGGAGCTTCATAATACGCTCATTGAAAGGTAGGTCAAAAATCCCTGAGTACGGCAGCCATCTGATAGTGCCGCCATTGAAATGTAATTTACGAAGCTCCATACAGCAGAGGAAGACAGTCATTTGGCCGGAGACACAAGAGATTCCACGCACCAACCCGGACGGGCTGCTTCAGGTTAGGACCCGAGTGCTGCCGTGCAGCGTGTGACACCTCAGCAGCACACCGGTTCCTGTCCCCAACAGGCCGGACCCCATCGGCTCTCCAGAGGTTTCGTCTCCTTTCGGGCTGAGACTGCCAATGGCATTCCTCCATCCCCTTCATCATGCATGTTGCCTCCCTGTGGGCGGCTGCAGCAGAACCACTCCCGCAGAGAGCAGAAGAGAGTCCTGTCTGCTTTGTCGGAGCTGTGTGAAGTTCTTACGGAGGCTGTAATGTTAAGCTACTTTTGCCCAGAAATTTAAACTGGGCTGTAAAAAAAAAAAAACTGACTATTGGAGTGTTTATTGCTACAGACGTGCGACCATACTAGGCAACAGAATACGGGATTTAATTCATTATGATTCTAATGATACAGTCCTATTTTTGCATTTTTATTTATTTTACATATACCATTTTGTCATTTAGACACACTAACCGATACATTGCATTACACAGGCATGAATGCGCGCACACACACACACACACACACACACACACACACACACACACACACACACACACACAATCAGCAGTTCATGGTTTTCCCCTCCTAGGTAGGTACTCACCTTGGCTAACTCAACCCACATTCTTGCAGTTTCGGAGATGCTCTAACCCAGTCATCTGACCAGAATGATTTGGCCTTTATCAAAGTCACTCAGATTTTTACCTCTGCCCTCAGTGTGTGCGCTGGTAAGTAAATGAGTGAAATCAAAACAAAAAGCTGGTCAGTGTTATTAATTGAAAACACTACAAAAACATTAAATGTAAAGTTTGAACACATGAACTCCATTTATTTTTGTAAATATAAAAAAATAATTGTGATGCTGTAGGCATCACATTTAGAATGGGCGCATATTCACGACGAATTAGTTCAAACTTGACATATCATGCCTTTGTAGTGATCATTTACATACGAGTTCCTGTTTTTATTTGCGTTTTTCACACTGTCCCAACTGTTTGCAAATAGGGTTGTGTGTGTATATGTGCATGTGAGTATGTGTTATTGCAATACATTATGGTTGAATTCAAATGTTATTACTGTACATCAGGTCAAAATCACAAGAGGGCTGACACGTCTGGAAGCTATTCCATCACATTTAACTGCAAAAAAGGTCATTCACGGAGTCAGAGTATTTATAAACAGACAGAACAAGGAGTGCTGGACACAGTATCCTGGTGTCTCAGATCACATCAGCCAAACAGAGGCACTTTCAGCTGCCCACAATAAAACAATAACTAATATCCATCTTCTATCCAAGTCAGGATGACTAGGGAGCCTAGAGCCTGTCCTGGGCAGCACATAGCACAAGGCTGAGATGCTGGTCCATCATAGGACACATGCACAAACACACTAATACTCTACGGGCAATTTAGGGACACCAATTAGCCCTCCTGCTGATCTTAACCTTCTGGGGACGAGGGCATCGTCGGCGATGCCACGTATCTTTCTCGTGTATTTCAGTTCATAACTCGCTGAAATCTTATTGTATAATCATGAAGAAAAAAAAACGCTGACTAAATCCATAATCTGTCTTCTTTTCAAAACGTCCATTGTTGGAAGTATTAAAGTTCTTCAAATTAGGTTAAATAGGCAAAAAACTAAACCATGTTTCCTTTGTTTTACCTGCATCGGGGGCGTGTAGTACCGCGGTCACCCGAAGATCACTATTCGCATTCTAAAAAGCCGTATTACCGCGTATTCAAATCGCATTCGCATGGTAATTTGATGAACAACGCAACGGTGAAACGCGATCCAGATACACCCCCATCAGCGCCATAAAAGGGGGGGGGGGGATGTGGCCAGGTGACAAGGGCTCATTCATACACATAAGAGCTCCTACATATTCAATGGAAGGAGACCAGAAATAGTGACATGAGTTCGGTTTTTCTTATTTATTTATCCAACTGAATGTTGCAACTATACCATTTAGTCATCTTCATGTAGCCAAGACTTTGCTGATCAGATATCTGGGATCAAAACAAACTGCCAGCATTGCTTACCATGTACTTTTATAATGTTTCTGCAAGTGTTCCAAACTGCATTTTGCAATGTCTATACTTTGAAGACAAATTACAAAGTAACTTACAAAGTACACAAGGTTAAGATGGAGTTTAATGCCAAAACAAATACATAAGAAGCAATTTATTTGCCATGAATTAAGTTTATGATATTGAATGAAATGTGTGACCATGCCCCAGTCAGTGATGTGTTCCCTACCCCTAGACCCCAGAGGGTAAAGGCTTGGAAGCACCTGCAGGAGACGGCAGAATACCAGAACACGCCAACTCCAAACACAGAATGGAGGTAGAACTGACACCCCCAACCCACAGGGACGCCCACGGAGCTGCCAACCAATACCAATGTGCTACAGGCACCACACTCACCATAGCATCAGTGCCGTGCTCCTGTGGCACATCTTTCACTGCCTGGCTCAGCAACTCTGTCTCAGTGTTTTCCTGCTTCACCTGAATGGGAACCTCCTTCCCTGTTAGGCAGAAGCTGAACTGAGTGGGTGGAATGGTTCCAAAAAAAAAACATGATGCAGCAGTTGCTTGACACAAGGAATTTTGCATCTTACATGGCAAAAAAAAAAAAAACTGAATTGCTGTCACCATTATCAGCAGCATTAAAATAATTGTATGATGTATGTTGATTAGTTGATCGGAATTTTTTTAAAAACACACTGTGCTCTGCGGTCATTTCATCCGCGACGAGCAAAATATTTAAATTAAACATTCATTTCATAAAGATCAGTGAGAAATTCATATCTGCCTACAGAAAGATCACAAATAGACAAGAGGAGCAATAACCTGTAGCTGTTGAGAACAGGGTTGCTGACCTTTGACCCAGAACATTCTGAATCAGATTGGTTTGGTGTGAACCTGGGAGAAGAGCAGGCTGGGTCACACCAAGCTCTGGTTTGGGGACAGAAGATCCTGTTCTCCTCCTCAGATTTGGTCGGTTTGGATTTGGCTGTTCTGGATCAGTTTTCACATGGCCTACCTATGGGGCAAGGGCAAAGATTGGTCTCAGTCAGTCAGAAAGGTTAAGAAAAACATTACAGCCATTTTCACAAACTAACAAATCTACTTAAAAGGAGCAACAATCCCTTAACCTCAAAATGCTGCCAAAGGTCAGATTATGTCATTATAGTTATAAATACTCCCAGAGCAGCAGTATAGTATTCTGCCCACCTTCACCTCAAATACTGTTAGTAAACATCTACCCATTCATCTGACACCATCTGTAAAACTATAAGCACAAGAGGAATCCTGGGATAAAGATTATCAAGGAATTTGGGTAAAAATGCAACTGATGCCCGATCTATGCAAATATTCTTCAGGTTTATTTTCAGGTTGACCAGCTGAAAGGATTTACATCTGATCTCATGCGCTTTGCCCTGCGAGCTGGAGGGCAGGTCTCTGCTGGATGGACTGACTGCCTCTGGGCCAACTCATGTGGTTTATACTCCTCATCTTTGATGTCACTGGTCAGGATGGCATTCTGTATACTCTGCAAGCAGAATGCCATTTAAATCATTACAGACTGGAATTATTCATGTCACAGGAGAAGCGGGAAATAAATGTCATGTACAAGGTGCACAGACAAATGAATGGAAAAGGATACAAAAAACCTTGGAATGTATTTAAACATTTTACGTATTTAAGCATCCTTTCAAATCTTTTTATACATTCCCATGTTAAAACATTTCTACCCAAAACAAATGGCTTTTGCAAGACGACCAGAGATTTGCTAAGTGAAAACAGCAGACCTCTCTCATGCAAGTACTGGTGGGTGGGAAAGGCAGAGGAAGAAGGGGAAGGGTTTGGAACCTTGAGTAAAAGGTGTCAATAAATGAAAAATAAAGAACAATGCTCTAATAGAGGTTACCTGATTAGTTTATATCATTAAATGGTCTGTGAACATCACTAAGAAACAGGCATACCTTATCTGTATCTGCATTTGGATCCGGGCCGCCCATTAACTGCACCAGTTTAGAAGCGAGCTCAGGCGCCTAATGCAAGAGAGAGCTAGGAAAGTTATAGAATACTATAAGACGACATCTTATGTAAACACCACATTTCTGGTGAACATCCTCTTGCAGGACCAACCAAACCTACTTGCCATTTTAGCCAGTGCTCAAGCATGCAGAATCGGTTCTTATGAAAATATCACTACTGGTACTTATTTTACAGGTACGCGACATACTAGAAATTGATCTGAAATAGAACTAGATCAAACATTCAACAGGTTCTGTAAGTACACTATTCATTCTGGAATATGATGTGTGCAATTCTACTTCATCTGATGAAAAACATCATGAATTTGTTCAAACTCAAGACAGCAATATGTTTTAGTACAATGTTCAAATGAATGTCAGGAGAAAGGACTTTGCCGTCTTCAACTGTCCCTCCCAGGTAGCAGGTATTGAAGACCGATGAACAATTCAGTTCGGTTTCACTCTATGGTTAAACAGTTTGGAATATACAGAAGCTTCAATTTAATGGTCCAAACATAGAATGGTTTTATTCAGCTGCCTGGAAGCTTTTGCTGGAGCCATTTGTTTGTGTAAGCAGGGCAGTATTGTTGCTGGGGGTGGGACGCTCACCCACCAAAAGATTGGCTCCTGCCTGGAACAGGCTGTATGGGTAAAGTATCCTTTCATAATGTCCTCTGAGGTGGGAACCCACAGCTTTTCCAGGTGCAAAGCCCATCTTCAGGGCTATTTTTGTCCAGTGCCTCTCACGGCAGACTATGTCAAAACCTCCCTCACTCTCCACAAGCTGTGAAAAGACAAAAGAAAGTACCAAGAGCTGTCAAACACTGGAAGCCAAAGGGTATAACTGTTTATTACAGAATGTGTGTTACACTTTTATACTTTGGACAAGGTAGCCCTCTAGTGAATTAAGTAAACTGGAAAAAAATAATAAACAGCTTGCGAAAACATTTAGCAAAAACGTTTGGCAAACACTTTGATCCAAAGTAGGGCTGGGCGATATATCGTATTGATATTGCATCGCGCACGCGCAATAATCACCAGGGCTTCAGATGACAGGCGCAGCATTTGGACAGGCGCCAGCTTTTCGGGGCTATACGGACATTTATTTACGTCCACAATTTGTTAAGCAGTTTAGTAGTATGGCTAAAATATTAATGAGGCTTTGTATGACGCCCAAAAGTCATTATTAGTATAAATACGGCATATTTATGTTTCATAAATGTGTCAGAACTTTAAACTGCAAAAAGTACCACCAAACCGCCAACGTCTTTTTACGTTGTTTATCCACAAGATCTCCTCTTTTAAAAGATGTCTTAGCTGCTGTTCTTCACCGCGACTTCGAATTTAAGAAACATAAAGTTTATACAGATTACTAACTTTCGGGTATCACAAAACACATCTCATTAATATTTAAGCCATACTACTAATCTTCTTACCAAATTATAGGCGTAAATAAATGTCCGTATAGCACCAAAAAGCTGGTGTCCGGCCAAATGTTTCATCTGTCATCTGAAGCCCTGGTGATTATTTCACATGTGCGATATAATATCGATATGATATCGCCCAGCCTAATCCAAAGTGGGGGAATGTACTTAGGCACAACTGCTGCTAGGCTAAGCTGCCAATGAGTAACAAGTATGAAACGCAAATTAATTTCCAGGTGTAGATTTATATCCGTATAATGTTTTTTTGTTAAGTGATAATAAGATCCATCAAAGATCAAATACAGTAAATACAGTAATAACAGTGATCCTGTTCACAAAGACAAGGTTCTAATCATCTCATTCTTCCCTTTGCTGTCACTAAGCACTGTTGCTTCAATTTTAGTGCAGTTTGTCATGCAATTTGTACAGGTCCAAATCTTCATCCATACAACATATCTGAAAAGGTCTGTAAAATACTTTTAGAGTTACTGTTCAAAAAGTGTGCACCAGATACAATTTGGAATGAATTTCTTGCCGCCATTATACCTAGTCCACTCCGACTGTTTGTAATTTGCTATTTGCAATTTGGACAAAAATGTCTGCTAAATAAAAGTAACTGTTAATGTAGTGCATTGCGATTCCTGCCATAACTCTGAAACACTTATTGTGGTTACAGTTGCAACCAGTCAAGATAAACTATCACCATCTCCCACCACTATTTGATAGGCTGCTTGCAGTGGAAGATTTGCCACTGCATCAGGGGAAAGACTGTAACCTACAGAATTACATTATTCACAGCGTAATCAATAAAACTACCACAGTCTTCATAAGGACAACAAAGGAGCATCTGCCTTTGGCTGCTTCACGTACACTAATGACAAGCTAAGAAAGCTCAAGCACACCTTTCAGAAATGACAACTATACTGAAAAAGACATGAAAGATATGATAGACTGATGTGGAGGAAAACACATAAGCCCCATTTTCCTGTTTTATTTCAGTTAATCAATCCACCTTCTAACTGCTTATCCTTGGGAAGATCACAAGGGTCCTGGAGTCTAAAGCACACACCTGAGGTATATACACAGGACAGGATGCCAGTCAATCGCTCGTCACACACACGCACACGCACACGCACACGCACACGCACACACGCGCACACACACACACACACACACAGCTATAAAACTGCTGGCAATTTACAGACAGAATTTACAGAGAGCAAGAAGAAGCTAGAGTATCCATAGGAAACTGAGGCAACATGGAAAGAAGATGCAAAATTCATACAATCAAACCCCCAAACCCAGAGGTGTGAGGCAACAGTGCGACCCACTGAGACACCGTCACCCTCTATTGTGGTTACCAAACACCGCCAAAGCACCTACCTTGTTCAGTTGATACAGGTCCAAAATCTTACGTTCAACATGTGGGATTCTAAGAGCACACCCCTGAAGTTCCCAGAACTTTGCAATTTTATCCAAGAAGTTAAGCTTGACTCTCGTCTGGGCCTTCCAAAAGAAAAATAAATCCATTTTGAAGAACTCACATTCACATGCATTCAAACATGGAGATGATAATGAACTGTCCTGTATATCATCATTATGCAACATATTAATTCAAGGAATCACGTTTATCTTTAAGGACACAGCATAAACAAACAAACCAGGAAAAAAAGGGTACCTCTAACTCATTGAGCCTTTGAATCCGTGGAGTAAAGTGAAGTCTGTCAACATCACAAGCAAAGGGAGGCTGCCAGCCCTATATAATTAGAAAAAGAACATAATTGTCAATCATATATATTAGCTTTCATATATTCAAACACATATTATACTGTTTTTGGTAGATTTCCACAGGTATAAAGGGAAAATATATTTTGCTTTTCCACTGGCATACAGGAAGCAACCCATACCGTTGGTACCGCGATGAGAGACTAGTTAAAGTGTGGTTCCAGCTCGGTTCAGTTTTCCACTGCAGAAGGACCGGCTTAGTAAAGGCGTTGCTGGGTTTGGAGAGCGACAGATACATTAAACTGAAGAGACGCTTTTGTAATGTTCACACAGTATACATCATGATTTACTATGTGCAATTATTTTTATTTTTATTGTGTGCTAACTTCTACTAGCATGTCTGTGGGAATCGCCGTGTTATGCAAGTAGAGAGGTCGTGATTACTCAAGCTTGATTACTAAAAAGCATTGATTCAAATTTTCCTTCTCGATTACGCAGCAATATTGCGGAAGGAAGACGCATAGGATGGTTGAAATAATTTCATTCACATTAAAAATGAATGAAAATGCAGTCATCTAAGTATTGCAAAGCAGAACTTAAACATCACCACAGAACAACTGCAATTCAAGCATATCTTAAAAGACGACATTCAGGAAAAAATGCGAGGTTAACCATAGATATGCGCCATTTAGTCTCGTGGAGCAGCCTAGCCTGTCTTTATCATCATGTTGACAAATCACTTTGCTTTCAATTCAAGACAAGTCTGCAAATACATGCAAGTAACAGTTTTATTACCTAGTAAATATTCTGTAAGGTTTGCGAACTACCCCAAAGCTTTAGCTAATTTTAGATTTATGATGGAATAATATAGATTTGCCGTAAGACTTCTTATGTGGGCATGACAGTCTGAAAGTGTGTCGTGCCAGATAAAGTTGGCGACCATGTAATATATGATGTGCATGCAGAGCTCAAGCAAAACCAGCAGAGGCAAACTCCAGACTAATTTTATTTATTATTTTTACATATACTAGAGAAAGTTTTAGCGCAACTTATTGAAGCTTTAACCCAGCAGACTACCACGGTCCTTGCAATGTGACTGTTGCATGTGCATGAAATGCCATGTTGACATTAACATCACACATCGTGCAAGCCTGTCAGGGCAGCAGAACGGCGTGGTGGGGCGCAGTGTTGCTGCACACTGCCGCTTTGTGTGCAAGGAGTTTGCATGTTCGCCCTGCATGGTGGCTTTTCTGCGGATCCTCTGGTTTCCTTTCACTGTCCAAAAACATGCGACTAGAATGAACAAGTGTGCTTAAACTGATTGTTTGCGCCACTGAGTGTGCACCCTGCAGCGGTTGGTTGATTACTGCCTCGCACTAATTATATTACACATACGATTACTCGAATCATCAGATTAAAATCAGTAGATTACTCGGTTAGTGGTATAAATCAATAGTGACAACCCTCTATGCAAGTATCAAACACTAGCGGAATTAGCATTCGCTTGCGTAAAATTTGCATTATGAATCCATTCTGTTCAGCTGTTTTGAAGTAGGTTGGAAATTTTCAAGTTCCAAATTTTCGGGAATGCATTGTAAAGTGCAATACTACTAATAATGAACATATACGTAGAATATACATTTCTTTCCTTCAGATACTGCATGCAGAGAACATTGGTATCTCCGTTCGTTTATATACACACTTTAAGCCTAGGTCATACTTTACGCTTTCTGCATGTGCTTTTCTGTGCTTTCAATCCGAGGATGGTCAACCGCACAGCAGCTTATGCTCATACTGTGGATGCAGATGGTTGTAGTCGGCACATACTGTAATAATATTCCACCAGATATTCCTCCAGACCAGCAGAGGGCAGATGACGTCTCCCAGGTCAGAATGAGGCTTACACAAAACCAGGATGAGGCACGATTTATTACTGTAAGTTTCAAGTCTTCTTGGGTTTTTAAAACAAAAATAATTTTCTTTTGTATTATTACTTAAATGATGTTGGTTTTGTCTCACAAACAATTTGGACCATAAATACTGGCCAATCACGATTCTCGTTGAAGGTACTATTCAATTCTTGAGAAAATATGATTTTTGAGTAGAAATCAATGATAAGACATAGGTGGAATATACAGAGCCTGTAAGAGGTTAGGATGGGAAAATATATTTTTGAAAAAAATATTTTTTAAATATTACAGGTGGTGAATTGACAATTATTAGTAAACGTATAAAAACACATACATGAAAGTTAAATAGCGTGTATTGTCCCCCATAGTTTAATGCTTAAAGTAAACGTAACTGGAAATGTCTGTATCGTTTAGGTTTATAATTATTAGTCGATTAATTCTATGTTTTCTACTTTAAACAGAGACAGTAGTTATTATTAGTAACGGAAAACTACTGTGAAGGAACGTAAAACTCTCACAAAAAATATTTTCTCACCCTGAATTCTTCGTAGTAATATATCATTGATGTTGAACAAATAGAGATGAGAAGAGGTTTCCAAAGCTACTGATATGTATTGTTTTGAGATGAAGAAACGGAAAGAACAAAGTTGACATTTATGCCACCTACTGGATATAGCTAGTCAATTATCTTGCATATGCATAGTCGACACGCAAGGTTTCCACTATACATAAAAACCTGGGCTACATGCGCACCAACCGCAGCCGTCCACAGCCAACCCCTGATGATGATATTTACGTCACGTTCCCTCATCTGCAACTGAAAGCACACATGGAAAAGCAGCATGAATTGGCCTTTAGTAGCAAGCAGGGCCGTGTCTGTGCAGTTACAGCTCACGTATGTCTCAGGCACGGCTTGCATACTTTGCAGTGGAAAACTGTCAGTTTGCGGTACGGGTCGGGCATGGCTCAGTTCTTGGTGGCAGTGGAAAAGCGCCATTATTGTCAGTGAACTAGGGCTGGGCAGCGTATCGAATATTTAGGATATATCAACATATTCTCAAACAAGATACAGGATGAGACCGTACTGTTTACACTGAAACTTAGTGTGTGTTAAAATTAGATTTTTAATAGATACCTGCAGTTATTCTTCCTGGTTGCAAAGAACATGAGCACTTCAGTCATGACGTTGTACAGAATCCAAGAATTCACAGATTACGATCAATCTATTCAGTTAGCGTCTCACGGGGAAAGACATTGTTATTTAGTTTGTTACATTCTAAAAGCAGGCCAAGTGTTAAAAATACAACTTACTTATACCTTAAAATGAGGATCTGTCCAGTTAAGTGCAATTTCGTGGTTGTCAGGCTTGTGTTTTTAGAGCCATTAGCCAAATAGGTTTTAGATTTACATTTTTTTTTTTTTGGTGTGTTGGTGGACTGGACAAAGTGGAGATAAAGGCTTTTATGTCTTATAGTTGCTTTATTTGTCTATTTTGAGACTTTTGTTTGGAATATAAATAATGTCTATACTGAACAGTTATAGATGTGCATTCGCGAACAGGAAATCCTGTATTTGCATTTTGTTTCAACCATACTCTTAATAAAAGTGTGACCTCTCATGTGGATTTGGCTTACAACTTATAACACCCAGGCCAAACCAAAACAATGAAATCTTCATAAATTATAGCAATGCAATTTGTGCACATTGTATCATAAAGGAACAAAAATGTTAGGTTACAAGTTTGAAGTTCACAGACATGCTAGTGGAAGGTTGAAATTATCAGGCACAAACTAACAAGTTTTTGCAAATGCTATATCGGTGCTAAATAAATAACTGTTATTAAAAAGGTGAAATATCCTATAAACTAGGAATGCATTAAGAAATGACCTGAACAAATTAAAGCAGGCTAGATGTGCAATATTTCAATCAGCATTTTTGCCCACCAGATATTCCAGACCTGAATACAATAAGATTCAGTAAGTTTTTCAAAAACTAAAGATTTTATTTTCCTTTCATAATACAAAACCCATGTATTGCCCAGTAAACCTGGAATACTAATAATCTATCCATAAACATTCAAAATTACACATCTGCTAGCATAGAGCAGGAGGAGGAACTGAGGGTGGTGGGGTGCGAATGGGACAAGTACTTTCAATATTTAATTTGGGTCCACCCCCCCTCCCAATACATAGAGCTTTATATTTAAATTATGTCCCCACTACAAAACCTCCCCTGCACTGTTGCCTCTGGAATCCAAAATATTTCCAAAGCAAAATTCAAACTCCCAAACCCAGAGATGTGACACAACAGTGCCAGTCACTGAGCCACCCAATAATAACATTACAATTAAGCCAAAGATGAGTTAGACAAATGGTAGAAGACACTGCAGTCCGAAACTCTAGCAAAGAAAAAAAGTTGTGCTGTTCAGCTTAAACAACCCTCCTACTGAAAGAAACGGCTTAAAGTATTAACAATCCTGTATAACTGAAAAGTCTGCATATTCCATGACAGTCTCACAAAACCAAATAACAAAATATGAAAGGAAAAAGTACTTGGCTTAAACAATAGACAGAAACAACCACCAGAAGATAAGACATGATCTCTAAAATCCAGCACACACAGCAAATGAAAGAATTATTTTAACAGCAGTCTAACATCTTCACTCACTCATTGGATGGCAAGAATGGTGCAAAAAAATGAGATGATCCCTTCCCTAACAAACACCCAATGGCTTCACTACCAATTTCTCCCTGTACAGTCAAAACTAGTCAGAGCTGCTTTGCATGTCAATAAGTAAGAGTTGTATCTAGACAACCTGAAGGACAGCATTTCCCCTTAGATAACATTTCCAACAAAGACATTATTTTTTAAAAAGTGTATTCCTCCAAGTGTATTTTTAAATATCTATGCTAGCAACTGTTTGATTATATTCCTCTTATGTACTTGTTCTACTGCAATTGTCCCCCCATGCAGCATTAGTTATGAATCAAGCATTGTAGCCACAAGTGAAAACAGACCCATATGAGGGGTACTGTGGTTTTCCTGGAAAAACTTCTTAATCCGTATGATATAAATATTAATCAAAATACCTAAACGTGTGCTAATCTGAAGATATATTATTTTATATAATTATATGAACCAACCCGATAAACACAGCACTCGTCAAACCAGTTTCGTTAAACAAAGCATATTTTATATGAGATGTTTAATTCTGTTTGCGCTATGGTGGAAGCAGAACGATTACTATATTATAATTGATTAAATATGGGTTAGCATTTGGGTTTGGGTAACTAAGTCTATTATCCACACTCCAAAAACGCAATACTTCTTGTAAAACTGAAAAAGACAGCTGAACTGCAATGGCGTAATCAACAGTAATTTGCAGTATGCCAAACACTAAACAACGGAGCCTTTATTAATGTAAGATCGGTCAATTTATTTTGATAAATCCATAAAAACTGCTGCCCCACTGCTAGAAATAAATAAAATACATCAATGTATATGGGCCTCAGTGGGTAAAAAATTTCTTAAATCCCCAAATAGAAATTAAACTCGGCTGTATTACCATTTATCTAATTATGTTTTCCTCTCAGGAAAAACTCACTAAATCGTTTCTTGTAGTTTACAGCCGTTATCGTGCGGTTATTAATTGCAAGGGCCTTCATTCACCCATCTACATTTGGGTCGCACTTGGATTCAATGATCATTGTCTTCCATAGGAAGAGCTTTCGGATCTTTTTATTCGCTCAATTAAAGTTAATGGCCAACTGTCGTCTTGCAGGCTTGTTAGCTTTGACCTAACTACCCATTGAGGCTAGTTGTTAGCCATGCGACTAACCAGCTTATGCAACCAGACCTGGTTTTATGTGCAAGTCCTCTCCTAAGTCTAAGCCGCCATATTGAAAACTTTTATTTTTAAAGCTTAAAGAAAATGTGCAATGTCCATGATATCTCCGGACTAGAGCATTCGGGACCATACTTCATCCATTGTCCATACTCACCGGCGGCGGCCGGACCTTACAGATGCCCGTTTTTTCAGCAATGGGTCTTATCTTGTTGATAAAGGCAAAAGGGTCGGCAAATTCCTCCCAGCTAGGCTCGAAAACTGGGCACTCTGGAGGCAGAATGAATTCATCGCATCGAGGCTGGGTCATCGCGGTCTCCCAGTTACTAAACGATGCTATAATCAGAATCTTGGTAGTAACCGGTCAAAGTGCCAAGTATAGTAGAAGCGTGTAACTTCGTACCTATTACTCAAGCGATGGCTTCGCTTTACTCAAACAATCAGCACGGGCAAAGGCACGCACGGCGCGAGCCGCAAGCACATCCGCCTCAGAAAGTAGAAACCTTGTCATAATTGTCTTTTTTTTTTTTTAATTAACGTGGCCGAAGATTTGATGTCTGGATTCCTTTGATATCAAAATTTATTGTAAATGTAGATGTCTCGATATTGTTTCTTATCTGCCTTATTAATACATATGAAGTAAACAATACGCGGTGTGTATAAAATTGCTATGGAGGAATTCACTCCAGTTTTTTATTGTATTTTGTTGCAAGGTGTTTGTTCTTTCACTTGAATTGACCTTATATAATGTATCTTGTACTTTCTTACGTTTACAGAATACTAAATGAATACAAGGTTTCACCAAAGAGATGTGACATAGAAAGTCATCCTGGTACGTGTACCCAAGACTTATCATAATGGAGGGTGGTTCGTTTTTTTTTTTTTTTTAAATTTTGAATACATTATCGTTATACCAAACGTGCTGCATTAATACCCGATCTCATTGAAGTTTTATTCCGTTGCATATATTTCAGATGTACTTGTTATTTCTAAGTAAAAAAAAAAAAAACATAAATACGGTTCTTCGTTTAGATTCTTCCTATTGCGTCACAAAATTGTGGCTATCAAGGGAGAAGTTAGAAGCTCCATTAAAGGTTAAAGACGCTACATTGAAGACGCTAAATCCAAGATTTAAGTATATTACATTGGAGGAAAGCCTCGGTCATTTTGATGGCCAATGGCTCAAAAGGTTCACACACTGGAATTTTGAATGATTAATTTTGGTTAATTTTAATTCGGCTTCCGCTTAATGTGTAGGCCTACGACAACATAAATTATGTTGAGACCAAAATGTAGATCTTTTGCATTTGCATCAGCACAATCGTATATATTAAAATATTATTATTTCTCTTCGCTTATTCTGGCGGATGGATATACTCCAGGTGACAGGCGGCACGATAATAACCGGGACTTTTTCTTTAAATAGTCGCCACCGCGTTTCTGATTGGGCTTCACTTTTTGGAAATTAGAGGTGTCCAGCGAGGTAGGCATTTGTTCTTGGGTGACCATAAGGATGTATGAACGTGAGCAGAACAAAGTTTGTCTCGAATAAGTCGGATTAATTACGTGAATTAGTAACTGACAAGCTATATAAATAATTTGACCAATTATTATAAATGTCAGTCAGCCATCTGACTTTTTGCTTCTGAATTTTTGTTGCTAGAAGGCCTAGCATAATCCGACCGAGAATAATCCTACCCTTTGTTTTTGTCATTTGATGGGTATATATACAAATAAACATCACGTCATGATTCCATGATGAAGAATATTTGATTTAACTATACGCAGCACCGTGGTTCTGGGGTAACGGCTACTGTATACGTGTTTAGATGGTGTGGCAATAAAACCCACATGCTATTTTTGTTTCGGTAATGGCTTGTTTGTATTTCCTTCATTTGTAGTGAAACGCCATCTTCTGGGCAGTTATGCTACCGTATATGAACTACCTGGTCCTGACGTCATACTTGTCTTGTTTGGCAGCATTTTTTCCAGTGTGCCAATGACAAATAGAGAAACGAGGATGTGCCTGCATTATGTGAACTTAAAGCCATGCATACCATTAATGCCCATTCACCCATATTTTGATTGCTTTCCCAGTACAGCATCACAGGGTAGCCTGGATCTTAATCCAGGCCATAACAGGACATGCACACACCCACACAATATGGGGAATTTATATTACATTTATGCAGTGGTTACGTTGGTCCAAAGCAACAAAAAGAAAATCTTGGGGTTGAAAGGAGGTTCAGTCAGTATCCTTAGATTACTGGTTTTCAAGATCATTCCATTTAACATTTTAAGTACTGTAAGAGGTCATATGGACTGATTAAAATAAACTGAAATTGAACTAGCTGGTATGGTAGACTAAGATTTCTGCATTAGGCTTTCAGGGTAAAGGTCCATGTTTGGCACCGGCTTCGTCTGTACTGGGCACATCCCCCCACTCTGTGTGAGTTTTCCCCAAATACTAATTTACTCCCACAAAGCAAAGAACATGCTATTTAGACATTAACTTCAAAATTGTATTTGGGTTTGTGTGCTGAGCCATTGCAGATGTCTGGCTTTATTGCTTCTCAGATCTAAACACACAGAAGTTTGTACAACCTTTATTCATGAGTAGGAAAAAAACAGAATAAAAGAAAGTTTGCCAACAGGGGTCTTGTGTACAAAGACCAGTGTGAGGTTTTGATGCACCACAGAAGTACCTTCAATGCTTCACTGCGACTGGCATGAACAGACATTTTCTTTCACACAAGACATCACTTGACAGAAATACCATTACTATCCTGTTAGCTTGTGTTTCAAGTGCACTAAAGATATTGCTTAGAGACATTCAGTATTCTTCTTCTTCCTCTCCCTCTGTTGAATCTGCCCCCACTTCCTCATAATCCTTCTCTAGAGCTGCCAGATCTTCCCTTGCTTCTGAGAATTCCCCCTCCTCCATGCCCTCTCCCACATACCAGTGGACGAAGGCACGCTTGGCATACATGAGATCAAACTTGTGGTCCAGACGTGCCCAGGCCTCGGCAATGGCAGTGGTGTTGCTGAGCATGCAAACCGCCCTCTGGACCTTGGCCAAGTCCCCACCAGGCACCGCTGTGGGAGGCTGATAGTTGATACCCACCTGTAGGAAAACAGAGTTTAGACCATTTGAAAAGAAGCAGTTTGATCTTGTTCCAGGAGAGTGGAAACATAATTTACCTTAAAGCCTGTGGGGCACCAGTCCACAAACTGGATGGAACGCTTGGTCTTGATGTTGGCAATGGCAGCATTGACATCTTTGGGCACCACATCCCCACGATACAGCATACAGCAGGCCATGTACTTGCCATGGCGTGGGTCACACTTCACCATCTGATTGGAGGGCTCAAAACAGGCACTTGTGATCTCTGCAACAGACAACTGCTCATGGTAGGCCTTCTCAGCAGAGATAATGGGCGAATAGGTGACCAGAGGGAAATGGATGCGGGGGTAGGGGACGAGATTAGTTTGGAACTCCGTGAGGTCCACGTTTAGGGCACCGTCAAAGCGCAGTGAGGCTGTGATGGAAGACACGATTTGGCCAATGAGCCTGTTGAGGTTGGTGTAGGTAGGTCGCTCGATATCGAGATTGCGGCAGCAGATATCATAGATGGCCTCATTGTCCACCATGAAGGCACAATCAGAGTGCTCCAGGGTGGTGTGAGTGGTCAGGATGGAATTGTAGGGCTCAACTACAGCTGTGGACACCTGGGGGGCCGGATAGATGGCAAACTCCAGCTTGGATTTCTTGCCATAATCAACTGACAGACGCTCCATGAGCAGTGAGGTGAACCCAGAACCAGTTCCACCTCCAAAGCTATGGAAGATGAGGAATCCTTGCAGACCTGTGCACTGATCACTCTGCAAAAAAAAAAGAACAAATCTTAATAGCAACACTACTTGAAAGTGCTGAAGGATCTCCATACACATGTCCAGTTAACGCTACTTCCTACCAGTTTGCGGATACGCTCCAGCACCATGTCGATGATCTCCTTTCCCACAGTGTAGTGGCCACGGGCATAATTATTGGCTGCGTCTTCCTTTCCAGAAATGAGCTGCTCAGGGTGGAAGAGCTGTCGATATGTGCCACTCCTGACTTCATCTGAAAATAAGGTTTCAAAGTCACATATTCCATAGATCACTACTCAAATGCAGAACAACTGCTCTGTATCCATGGAGTTCACTTTACATAAATGTAAATTGCACATAAATTTAAAGCCGCCTGCAACAGAATAGGGAAGACAAGAAAACCATATTTTTCCATCTTTTCAAAAAAATATGAATGTTCTCAAAAACTTATACACTTCAGAATGTGATTTTCAAAAGAATCACATACATATAAAATTCATTTTTAGCATGCAGAAATACTTTTTGGAAGATAACTGCTAAGTGTTAGTTTCCATTGGAGGTGGCGGTATGACGAAAAATTTCTCACAGTATTTTTCAAAGTTAGTCGTATACCGTGAAACCGATATATGTGTCTTTAAAGTATGACTGGCCATTTACATTTTACAGGACACATTTTTGTTTTACGTTCTTGCATTGTTCTCACATTAACTGTATTTTATTATTAGCCATTGTGCCTATCCACTACCTTAATGATAACATATGGCTAACGTGTTTGTTGGCTAACTGCTTATAAACGGCTAATGTTGGTAAGGCGTGCGCTGGCCAAGTTAACATTTTTGATAAGTGTTTAATAAGTGTTTTACTGACCTCACGAAATTTCTCATACAGACTGGGATGTCGGTCTTTAAGATGCGTCGCCAGGTTTGACGTGCTGCTTGACTTCGTCACCACAGCTTTGCAGCGCTGTTTGCATAGAGGCTTATCGACAACCTTGGCCTTTCCATGCTTTTTTTTTTTTTTTTTTTTTTAAAACTAAAGCAGCTTGCAAAGTGCCTTCAACTGCAGCATATGCTATGTTGTGTTAACCAGCGCGGATGCAGCTATTGAGAGGAGGGAAGGGTGAGTGTGTGCGTGTGCATGCATGTGCACCTGGGCTGTAGTGGTGCTGTGTGAAGTGTGGCAAATGAGGCGAAAGCCGCACTGTTGATATCAATAATGGCGAAAATGAGTATCAGCTGCTAATTTTTAATATCAATTAGTATCAGAATCGATTTTTGACAACCCCAGTGTCTCATTATTTTCAACCCAGCGTCAGCTATATCTTCTATTTCTGATCTTTCACGGTACATTTTTAGCGGTACAGCAGTGAAAAAGGTCATCCCTTAAACAGTTTCCAGCTGCGCCACTTTCCGAACGTTGTGTAATCTATTTAAACCGGTATTGCGGTACAAGAAAAATTTATATCATAACAATAATAAACTGTTTTCGGTATGAACCGGTATACCAACCAGCACTGGTTTCCATGTGTGAAAAGACAGATGATCTCTGGTCCTTGACCCATTTCTAGATCACACTCACCAATAACAGACGGTTCCAAATCCACAAACACAGCCCGTGGAACATGTTTCCCTGAGCCTGTCTCACTAAAGAAAGTGTTAAAGGAGTCATCTCCGCCGCCAATCGTCTTATCACTTGGCATATTTCCATCAGGCTGGATTCCATGTTCCAGGCAATACAGCTCCCAGCATGCATTGCCAATCTGCACTCCTGCCTGGCCCACGTGGATGGAGATGCACTCACGCTAAATTAGTATACAAAAATGGGGGGGGGGGGGTGCAAGGGGGATGGCTGGCTAATCATAGCCCACTCT
>JABJVO010000039.1:3807590-3847854 GCA_026770805.1 Boulengeromyrus knoepffleri
ATATTGTGTCATATAGTTCATATATTTACAAAAGTGCAATAGGCTTATCAAAGGAGATGCAAGGTAAGCAACGTAGCCTCTTGTACTTTCAGCTCTGATATAGATGCCTGTTAGATACTATATACTACATGTATATTGTACACTATTATACATTTTCACAGGTCAACTGAGGCCAGTGTTACACCAAACCTCTTTTTTAGTATTTAGTTGAATGCATGCAGAAATGCACAGGATGCAACCATTCTCAGATTTCATGCAATCTCTGGAGGATAACAAACACATACTGATCCATATAGCACTTACAATAACAAGATAATAAACAAGAGATTGTACAATAGTATTTTATGGGCACTAAGTAAACATATATCATCCATGTTGTGGCACATGACTTAACGACCCCTGCTCAGTGCTTTCTTAGAGTGCAGCACCCTGGTTTCAGGTCATAACTGTTGGCAGGTTACCTGTTCCTGGGGCGGGGGCACAGAGTGGCCAGACCACCATTTCATGTAGGTAATGTTAATATGAAAAATGTGCATAGAGGTGTCCACATCAGAACTTTATTATATAAGGATGGCCAGCTCACTCTCCAACTAGTGAATCAGCTTCCAAGTATATGGCCAATACCCATAACTCCCTAGATATAGCTGACAGTTTTAATCCGGTTCACTGTAGTTGCAAGTATCTGCCTTTAAGTAGCTTTATCTTACAAAATGCAAACACAGCATTATTTACTTTCGTCATTTATTTTTAAATCCTACCCCAGCACAATTACATGGAAAAAAATTAATACGAATTTGCTCACAACCCAGAAAGACAAGGCTGAGGATGTCACATACTTTGAAGTATGACGATTGTTTTTTTTAAAAAAAAAAAAACAACATTAAAATGATCAGTGACATCTAGTCCTACATGAACAGCGGTCCTAGGGCACGGCTGCTAGAGTCTGTCTCCAAGTGTAAGGCTTGAGCTTCAAGGCTGCAGGCTCTCTCCCTCCATGCCATGTTTTATGAGGGCAGTAAAGACACACAGAGCTGATTCAGAATCAAGGACAGCCACCCAGCAAAGGCCACACGTGGGGGCTGGTGCTGGAGAGGACCACAACTTAGGGAATGAAACTGAAGCCCAACACGCAGCTCTCCTCCCCTTTGTTTTCATAAGGAATCTCATGACAGCATTACATCAGTGCACAGGGGAAGCAGGGAGTCCCACAAAGATGCTGGCTGGAGTGGAAGCAGATTAGGGAAGAGAGCACATTGACCTCCAACACAGAACAAACACATTTCATGGCAGGACCTACTACCATGGGTCATCCGACAATGCTCTGTGCCTGATCAGTTGGTTTATCCTTTCTGCCATGAGGCATGTGGCGTTCCTGAATTGTTCACTTCTCCCGCAGCACGCACACGCCAGCGTCACATCGCTGGGTTGCCATGGACGTCACCACCTCCCAGCTGTCAATCACGGGGTCATAGCATTCAATGCTGGAGAGCAAGGAGTTCCCATCATACCTAGGGACCAAGAGAGAGGTGCAGCATAGATACAGTCTGCCAATCCTATAGTGCGGCATCAAAAAATCTCATTCCCTCTTCTACTGTGTCAGATGGGTCTGAACTGGCCTGTGCCACAGATCAGTGTTAAAAAATTCACTCTTATAAATTAATGGAGCAGCTTAAGCTGGCGATAGAAATGAAGATACTATTGTGAATGAGACAATATGTGCTACGTTACCCAGCGATGGCATACAGCCGGCCTCGAAGCACGGTGGCTCCCACATAGCAGCGCGGTGTGGTCATGCTTGACACAGTGGTCCAGTAGTCTGTCCGGATGTTGTAGACCTCCACAGAAGCAAGGTGGGCCGTGCCATCAAAGCCTCCCACGACGTAAATGTGGTCATTGAGCAAGGCCACGCCGGCCCCTGACACCAGGAGGGGTTAAGGCACTTAGCCAGGAGTAACCAGCAGGTGTTCCCAGACACACGACGCCCTACACCAAATTTACCTGAGCGTTTGGTGGCCATAGGGGTTACGTTTGTCCAGTGTCCCGTGTGAGGGTCGTACCTCTCTACCGAGTTCAGTATATTCAGTCCATCATAGCCCCCTGAAATCACAAGAAACCACATTCAGAATTAATTTCAGGCACTTTGGTGCATTTCAGATGCGCACTAACGATAAAAGCACCCACCACATACCGAGGCAGTAAATGAGTCCACTGGCAACTACCAGCCCAGCCCCTTCCCTGGCTGTCTGCATATCTCCCAGCATGCTCCACTGGTCAATGTTGGGGTCGTATCGCTCCATGCTGGTATGGCGACGGCTGCCGTCAAACCCCCCAGCCACGTAAATCATGTCTGTGAATAAGAAATATCATGACTGAAAACAGCCGTCAAGCTGACAGATTTTACTAATTTTCACACCGCTACTAGTCATAGACGTGTATTAATAGAGAAAATACAAATTTCACTTCCTCTACCTCCCAAGGTGGTCGCCCCTGCGAGGCCGCGCCGCACGTTCATGGTGGCAACTGTGTACCACACACCGTCCTCGTCTGCTGTGTAGTCCAGACACTCCACTGAGCTGAGGCGAGACCGCCCGTCATAGCCGCCGATGACGTACACCCGGTCATTGAGCGACACAGTAGCCACGTAGCGGCGCTTCCGGGCAATATTCTGCGGAGACAAATGCTTTCAAGGGGCACGTTTGGAAAGCAGTATGGTGAAACAGCACTGGGGGCAAATTCTTATTTCTGTTATCTTAACAACACTTGGCTCTCCAGTCGAAAAATGAGGTCAAGGTCATAATATATACAGATTGTATTCTATGAAAGAGCCTGTCAGATTCATAAATGATTTATTTTTTGAAAATCTGAGGCTCTCAAAAATCCAAGGCTCTCAGAAATCTGTTTTTCAGAGTATTTCATTACCAATAAGCACATCATTACCATTAAAAATAACAGTTAATAATTTAACTCCACTTTCCCATGTCAAAATTACATTTCCAGTATTTTGTGGTGTCGTCTAAAGATCTATTTTGGCTTTATTTTCAATTTATATGTTGCCGATTAGACATACTATAATGGTAATATTTTATTTGCTTGGTAATGCTGACCAAGCAGCTGTATCAATTTAATAATTTTCTCAGCTTATATCCCTCTGACATGCTGTTTGTAATGGACTTCTTTTCAATCTTCCTTTAAGTACAAACAGATTTTACCTGTTTTTTTTTTGTACATTAACAGGAATGTGCAATTTTGAGGTATGGTTACCGGGTTGGGAGATGTTAAACTTCACATACTGGAAGAAAGCTCCATTCCTGTGTCTTGGGGTCATATTTTTCCACAACATCGATCGGTGACTGCTGGCTGCCGAATCCTCCAATCACCAGAAGAACCTCTTTTGCTCCTGAAACCATGGTATTCTGCTCATGATATACGCTATTGCAAAGTGTCCTACACAACTAATTCACTTCTTATTACACTGGGTGCAGGTTGACTTTCTTGTCCAGTACTACAAGAAATTTCCCAAGTACACCACTGCCAAAACACTGTACTTCAGCTGCATCATTGTCTATTTTCTGGGGAAGATACCCCTGCTGTATTAGAATATACCTAGTCGTGCTTGAGTCCGAGGTCCTTGCATTTCACTCCTTAATTCTGGCCTCAAATGAAACTTCTTGGCTTCGTCCACAAGGTCTCGACAAGGAAGGCTGCATCGGATTAGGGGCTAAAAACAATAATAATTTAAAAAAACAATAAAGGTGCAAAGGCTGCAAAGGGCACATATTACACATAATATAGCTTGTGCCTGTTGAGATTGCAACATGTAGGTAATATTTAACAACCTACTCAGTAGGTGGCTGGAATCAAAATTCGGTACACAGTGGTGCTCTGACTGATTTAAAGCACTCTTCTATCAATCACTGTAACGGTTGTGGAAAGAAATTAAAGATTTCTAATTCTCCTTCCCAAGAACAGCTATTACTAAACATACCAAAAGTACATATCAGCTCTGATCCTGGGTCAGATACTGCTTAATCGTCCGCCTACACTGCAGAAAGTTCCACTGAAGAGATGGTCCAGAAGAGCTCACCTCTGCATCGATGACGTCTGTGATGTAGCGAGGTGTCAGCAGGGGCATGCGTACATGCTCCAGCATGTCGGGCAGGAAGGGCTCCCTCTCCTTCCGCTTGTGCTTCACCCAGTTCAGCACAGCCTCAAACACGGGCTCCTCAGAGTCCACCTGCATGATCCCCCACACACATCAAAACACACCCCCCGTCTCTGCTGGGATCATGGCTGATCACAGCAGATACTAACAACTCAAAATAAAAACAATATAGACAACTGACATAATGCAAGAAACATCCTTCACATTATAGTATCTTTTCTAAGTTTTGTAAAGCATCTTTCAGACCCAAAATGTTTGTGGTGCTACAGCGCTTTAAACATTTTTAACATTTATGGAACAACTATACACAAAAGGTAACAACAAGTACATTTTATATGCTTACATTCCACAGATTCCAAAAAAAAAAATCATGCAATATCATGTAGAATGTCACGTAAGCCTCCAAAACACAGTCGAATAGACATCTTTTTATACAACATAAGGGTAATCAGGTTAAGCCTGCAGTGTTTGTGTAGAGCAAAATCCAGTTGTTGGGATATAAAACACACTGGCAACTGGGTGGTGCTGATTAGCAGTGCTGACCATCGTTCTTTTGCCTCTGTGGAAAATGCTCAGTGGGCTGGATTTAATTATGTCTTAAAACATGTTACAAGTCATCTAAAACTGTGGTTGGCAAACTTTTTACATCACATTCCACCTCAAAAAGCATTACGCTCCCGATATACCAGTGCCCACAATAAGCCCTTATGGGTGACATTTACATACACTGGCACCTTCGTGTGCCATACAAAGAGTTACAAAAAGATAGCAATGTGTGTTGGCATGGCTAGGACTGAAGGCCAAATCATAAAACTTTATTCTTGCTTTGTGTGTAGCCTAAGCCTGCATCCCTGACAAAAGTGATAACAGCTGCTTAGTCACTGTCAGATGCTGACACTTATTGGCATTGGTTATTGGTAATCGACGATAACAGCCTACTTCCTAGTGACCAAAAGCTCATTTGTATAGTACATAGTTTCCCTTTTCAAAGAGATGATGCCATTGGTAGGTTTTCATGTGACATACGCACCCATGTCCGCTACCCAGTGTGAGAATGCTGGGTGAGGAGGTTCAGGGTTGCCATCTACTACTAGTGACCTGTCATGGCTGCCTTCTCGCCAGTATGCCTACATATTTACATCATTTGCTTGTGTGTGCAGAGTTTGCCACAGATTCTCTTTTCTTTCTTGACAGAACAGCATTTTGCGCCATGCAGTTCAAACCCCCAATAAATTGCTAAAAATGGGAAATGCAAAAAACAAACAAATATCCTTTGTCATGCTGTCCCATTAATCAAGCTGCCCTGGCATCAGACTTTATCACAACTAGTTTTAAACACCAGTCCTACTGGATTTTACACACAGAAGGGTTTTAGTTCTAGACGTTGTTCTCATAATACTGCCTCCCACAATTTACATGCTTCAAAATACTCTCTGAGAGCAGCAAGAATGAACTTGTCAGCATAATTTTAACCAATAAAGGTTAAAATTACAGCCCCCCCCCTGCAGATTTTGCTGGAGGCACGGGTGGGGAGCATGTGGCTTTGTGAAAGAAATCTCTAACAAGCTGAAAGACGACATGGAGATCTAGGTAATGATACCATCAAGTCAGAATCCATTCAGCAGGTTTCATAGAATCTAAGGTCTTTATCTGTTCTTGAAACATATGTCATCTTGACACAGTCTTTTTTTAAATTCCCCTCCTCATACAATGCATTCCTAATTATCATGCAGATGCTACTTTGGTTTATTCTAAAAATGGTCAACAAACACATTCTGAAACAAACACAAAATACTGTTTCCCAGATTATTACGAAGGACGTAGTTCTCACATAAGACAAATACTGAACAATACTGAAAATAGTCTGGATCACATAAAATCATATACAAAAACAGTAGTGATAGGTAATATTTCTTAGTGTAAGGGCATACTGTATCTTTAATATTAAAAGTCTCGACTTGGGTACGCCGTGCATTTTGATCTCAGTAATCAGCCTCACTCACGTTAGCAGTCTTCATAACTGTGGAATTTCACGTTTCTCGCAGTAACTCTGAAACTTTTCAGTACTGTTAATTTAGCATTTTTAATATTATTTAATAATTTAATAATAAAACATAGTGCTCCCAGTGCGTACAGTAGCAACTTTGTACATACAGGGGCATAATTGGTTTATACATTATATAAAAAGGTCTAGACGGGAAATGACAAAGCAATTTGACATAGAAAGTGTACAATACACTACTGTGGGTTTATAAATT
This sequence comes from Boulengeromyrus knoepffleri, assembly GCA_026770805.1. NCBI lineage: Eukaryota > Metazoa > Chordata > Actinopteri > Osteoglossiformes > Mormyridae > Boulengeromyrus > Boulengeromyrus knoepffleri. The sequence continues at coordinate 3,814,011 of JABJVO010000039.1, forward strand.
GCTTATAGATGTTTTATGTTGTCATGCAGGCTAGCAGACCATTATGGGTTGAGGTTAGGGATGCCTTAGTATTATTTGGGAATTTTCACATTCATGGGGGATAAATTATTATTTAAAAAATAAACATTTTAAAATAATAATTGTTTTTAATGATTATTACTGAATAGGATAGCATGTCATTTGTGTTATTTTATATCCACTGCTGACTTTAACAAACATGCCAGTTCCTCTGCTGTTCACTTATTGAAGATGTTCAATTTGTTGGCTGCTCTCTTAACTTTTCGTCTTAGTTTCTGTGCTCGATTTCCGTACGTGCACACAGCCCTGCAGTCTCATGCCCGTGTACCGGGAATGGTGGGGCGTTTACCTATCATAATTAGCAACAACTGTCACGCGCTTTCAATTTACGGGGACAATGGGATTCATCATAATAAGAACACATTAGTGAACAATTAGGTGGTTTCAGAACACATAATGAATCTGACGTAGATTTTTCGTAAGACCTTCTTAGGACATTTCTCAAGAACAAATTTAAGAAAAAAACAGGATGGATATTGGTGAATGAGTCCCATCGTTCTTAAAAAAAAAGTCTTACATTTGCTGCTTAAAAGTTGATCTTTTACAGCTGTTCTTCTTAATTAAGAAGTTTTATTTGGCTAAAAATAATTGTAATGATCATTTATATGACCACCTTCATCCAGACGCTGAATAACGACACACTTCATTTAAAGAAGCATAAAAAGCACAAGACGAGCACAGACACCACAATAAGTGTCTGCTGAAAGCCTTACCGATATGTCACATGCATAATTAATTTGGCTAGTTCATTAGCTACCTTAACCATTCTGAGAATACAGAAGGCTTAAGCACACCCCCTACCTGAAAATGATTTGGATTCATGTTTCACCCCCCACCCCAACTGCAGAAAGAAATGAAAGCAAATACCCCTGGTAGGTGGGTGCTGGGCATGCTCGGCTACACTTCCTGTCCTCTATTTATTGCTTATCTTAGGACTGTGGTGAACAGGGTGGGTATCCCCATGGAGCAGGGATAGGTGTTTGCAGGCCGGCGGCATTTCGAAAGGTTAGTGGGCGTGTCAACGGGAACAGAGTGTGGCGAAGTGGGTGGAGCTACGTACGTATTTTCCTTTGTGCTCTTTGAAAGTATGGAAGTGTAAACAAGCATATGAAATGTCTTAAGCCACATGAAGAAATATGAAAAAAAACATTTAATTATAGGTGCTTATTCATCATAGTCTTTGTCTGACTTATACGTCTGGTGAATATCTGGTCGCTTTCTGAAATATTGTTTACTGACATCATTTACAGCCAATAGAAATTACCTTTTGACACGCCCACCTTTGGACAAGCCTACTACTCTGTCCTGCAGAGATTCATGTCTCCCATGGGGTGGATTGGGTGTGGCACCAGTACCTGGATCTCATCACACTTGATGAGCTTCTCCACTTCCTCCTGGCTGAGCAGCATGAATTCCTCATGTTGAACTACCTCTGCAAAGTGCTTCTGGGAGAAGAGCTCGGCAGCCTGCATCAGGTCCAGGCAGTTGTGTGTCTCTGCAAAATCACGGATGCCCAGGCAGTTGGATGGGTCCAGCTGGCTTTCCAAAAAATCACAGCAAGCTCGCTTCACCCCTGAGGAAATGCACACACACGGATGAGCACAGACTCATAAAAAGACCCATGCACACATATTCAGAGACATGCATACATGTGCACACATATGCCTTTCAGCGGTCTGCCAAAACAAGTCAGATGGTTGCTACAGCTGCCACAGAAATTTCATCTATTTATATACCACTTAATTGCACATGCATAATCACACACAGTAAATACTGGTCCATCTTAACTAAGGAACTTCACAAAAACCCTAATATCTGAACCCTTATCTTGAAGCCAAATAAAAACTGAGCTGCCATAGGAGGAACTGTGGCAAGCAGTAATTTGGGAAATTCCAGCATTCACCTACTACATACACATATGTAATAAATACTAAAAAAACAGAACCACACAAAAAAAAAATAAGAAGTTGGGTGTTTATGATAATCAGGTAGGAAACACTGTACAGGACAGAGAAGAGAGATGCTATCACTGGACTGCTTATTTGGGTACTGCGTATTTATTGATTTAGTCACAAGAGCGGTTATCTTAAAATATACAGAGAAAAAAATCAGAATCAACACAGTTAAGCTCTTCCAAGGAAAGAAGGGAGCTTCACTGTGGGTTCTAAAGTTACCTTTCAGCTGCAGTAAGCAGGCAGCTGGAAGCAGCTCCTGCACGTTCTCCACAGTCACTAGAACTGTCTCTGTATAAACAAAATCCAGTAGGATCTCCATAGTAGAAGCTGTCAACCCCTGGATATCTACGAAGGACTTCCCTTTCTCCGAAAGCTGCAAAGAACCAAAGCCAATTCAAACCCGAGCCACTTACAAAGGAAGCAAGCCATCCTTTCACTGCACTTCAAAATAATTATTTATCATTTTTTTCCTACGGATGTTGTTTCTTGTTATTTGTATGGGATTTGGCTGAACACTCAATTGTAAAGCAATACTTGCACATGGTCAGGAAGACATTATGATTCTTAAATATACAAACTTAACTTTGCTTAAGTACACTGTGCTTACATGTATTAAGTGTAAAAATATTAATGCTTTAATGTGAAAATGTAAATATGTGAATATTTTAAAATGTAAAAAATTAAAATCTGTAGTGAAAAGTATCTATTAAGCAATTTAACACTGCAACCCAATTTCTACCCATTGCCATTTTGGTCACTATCATTCTCTTCATGCATTTCCTTTGGCATTAGGTGCTTTGGAATTAAATAGAAAGGCCACCACAAGGTCAATATTGCTGTTCAATGTACAGTAAATATTAAAAAAAACACAAGAAAGAGGTTCTGTTAAAACTTGTCTTGTTATTGCAAAGTCACAATAACAACAACAAGTCATATAACTATGTACAACAAAATATGACCTATTTCGAGTGTCTGTTTCAGGGGAAAAAATTATCTGTGATTGCTCCATCTACTGGTAACACTGAAACATCACACCTTTACCCCGTAGTTAATATTTATAGTTCCCTCCTACTATCATCTAACCGCAATATGTCACCAAATTAGTCACACTCACTTTCTGATTATTGACCTCTGACTTCTACGGCAGTTCTATACAGCTCCCCACTGTTAGAAGTATAAGCAGTGATCTAAAAGTGGACTTTCCCTGAAGCTTAATACTCTAATTTTCTCAGGGTGTCCACCCAACACATTTTCAGTAACTGCTGACCCAAGCAGCCCTGCAGAGGTACCAAGTCACAAGATCCTAAATCACTAGATTATTTAAAAAAATGGCAGACAGAGACGGATTCACTTCTCTGGGGGCTCTAGGCTGACATGGTTAGGAGGTCCAACAAGGGGACTACTTTTTTGAAGCCAAAAGAGGAACAAAAAAGAATTTAAAATGTCAGTTATCTGCTAATTGGCATACAGAGTACCAGCAGTAGGATTTCCCAGTCTTTGGGGCCAGGTGTTGTCGGTAATGTGGCAACAAGTGGATCAATCAGCTTTTACCAAGGTCAGGCCCCGTTTAGTGCAGGATGGCTGGGGCCATGTTGGTTCTATAGAGGTTGGTATGAGGAGGAGGGAGTTTTAAGACCAATGGCGGACACTTTTACCTCACTGGTGAACATGGCACAGAAGTAGTCGCTGCAGGCAGCCAGGACAATGCGATGGGCAGGAAAGTCTGTGTTCTCCACCCTCAGCGTGATGTCACAGAGGGTGTTGCTCTTGCGCAGGGCATTCATGGCATTCAGGATGGACTTGGCGTGGGAGTTCGTCATGATATCTTTGGGGGCCATGCTGGTGTGGGGAAGGGAGCCCAGGGAACCTGACCTCGGGGCCTGAGCTAATGCCCCACAAAAGGCCATGGAGAGACAGGGAAGAGAAATCTGTGTGGAGCAAAAATACTGGTCCTGTCTGTTCATTTGGGTCTACTAAGGCCAACTACGGACTTTCAGCAAAAATTGACAGACATTTAACCAGAAATGCCATGTAATGACAGTTCATGGATCTATGAAGCTCAAACTACTCAGTCACTAAGTAATTAAGATTCTTAATGTGTGTCATTATTTTTAAAATATTGTATGTCTTATTTAATATAGAGACAGGTAGAAGTCCTTATGAAAGAGGAGTACTGATCCCGCCCATTTATTTAGGTATATGAATATCACCTATGTACCTTCAACCACAATTGTTGATTAGTGTCTGTTCTGCGAGCTCTTCTAAAAACATCATATTTAATGCAAAATTCACTAACCAAGTCTTAAGCGGCCATATATAGGTAAGCGAATATGCAATATGCGACTACGCAGGTATTACCTTTAGCAACAAAAATGAAAAGCTTTATCTTTCTCTCAGCAGCTTGGCCATTCTGAATGTCACTGAGACAGATTAGTATTCAAGTTAGCATCGTTTTCTTCGATGACCTCAGTAAGCATGATAAGCGCAGACTTCGGTGCGGTGAAGGTGTCGACGGTGATTCAGCCTCACACATAAACCATAAAGCAGGATACTCTGAGCTCGCATATAACAGGCCATTTACAGTCCTTCAACCTTAGACACCCGATTTATATTTTCGTATGACACGACTATAACAGGTATGCATGTCATGCATGTGTACAATACTGACAGCCACAAATAATCAACCACATTTATGACGGCGGCGATTTCATGTCAATAAAATTTAACTACATGTCTATGTAACCCCATATCAAAAAACATACATGTCTAAAGCAAGTCCATAAATAAAACTCAGCGAAACCTTCGATGATGATTCGCGAAGCGCACCTAGCTTGTTAGCTATCCAGATACTAAATATATAGACGGCACAATACAAAAGGAAAGATACGGCACTAGAAATTCGGCAAATTACGTTTGTTCACCGATAAGGTCGCACCCCAGTATGTTAGTAATATTATTAGCTAACTAAAACTAGGCACCTACAGTTCACAACACAGCTGTCGGGCTAGCAAACACTTAGCAAGCTAGTTACGAACCCCATGCACGTAAATGGCTTTCGAGATTGCCGCAATAAAGCGATTTAATTTGACATCTAATTCGGAAGTTTCGAAATGTTTATTTACATACAAACTGCAGTAATCAAGACGTCCGGAATTTTGCAGTTACAGAAGCCGATGATTGTGCTTCATTCTCCGTCGAGACCACCACTCCGAATGCTGGTACGTTCTCCCGGCGGCCTGTACCAGATTAAGGTTACGTTTTCACTGAAAGTCACCACAAACTAAGGCGAACCTACGCGGCTTTTTGTTGTTTTATTTTTCGAAAATACATTCAGTGTTTTATATGTGTAATTCGAGCATTCCGGACTGGATCTGCCTCTTACACCCACAGAGGAAAACGTTCTCACACGCAAACACCAATACAGCTACGTCATACTCGGCGCGCGCCGGGGCGCGTGAACACTCATCCCCCCACGCAATGCGATGGAAAAAAAAAAAAACACAAGAAAAATGACCATATTGCTTAAATGCTCAACCACCACGCTCCACCGCATATCGTGTATTTAACATGTTCTTCGGTGCTTTCTAAATGAAACGGAGAAACTTCAGATTTTGCTATAAAAAAAGAAACGGCTCCTTGTTTTGCTATTGTTAAATATTTAATGTAACAGTTTACACTTATGTGGACAACGTATTTCAGTTGTTCATTGATCGACAACGAAAAACCGAGCACAAAGTTACGTGTGTGCGCACACACAACCGAGTCATTATTAACAATCCTAAAATCTCAGTTTACAGCAGTTGGAAAGCTTGTGTTTCAGTCAGTGCTTGAAGTGGTTCCGTACTCGCCGGTACGCAGTACTTGCGCCTCTTCGTTTTTCTCTTCAAAGTACTGGCATCTTTCAGCATCTGCTGGTGCTGAATAACAAGGGGAGGTCCAGCACGTGTTTTTCTCCACTTCAACCACTGGTTTAAGTCATTTCAATCAGCTATTATATTTGGGTATAAAGCATTAAAATCATAAAATAGAAACATTTCCTCCAAAGAGATAAGGTTGACCTACTTCATTAATTCTGAAACCAGAATCGTCTCCCATTAACACTTAATCAGGCCATTAAAGTCTCCCCCTCCCCAACACCACACTTTATTTTCATTGGCATAAGGCACAGGAGTACTAAATTTAGATCTTTTTAAATACTTTTAAATTATATACGATATACATTTTCAATTGTATTTTACAGTTAGCTTCACTAAATCAACATATCTATTTACTATGCACAAACGTTAGATGAGTAGCAAGGTGTGTAGCTCCATGCTGAAATAGCGATATCTGTCACATTACCGTTCAGCGAAAGTTCGAACTGTGTATGCGTGAGAAAATCTATTACAAAACAATGTCCTGGAATGGATACATTTATAGTGGTGTGCTCTTTACACGATTACAGCAGATTCAACATTAAACAAAGGTGAATGATAAGCCTCCGATACTGCGGATTTTGCTATTTTCAGCAGAGATGCTTTCTTAAATACAACTACCGATAGAGCAAGGGTAGGGAATGCAATGACCCTGCACCCACAATTCCAGCCATTGAAATATCTGTCAAATATTTCAACACGTTTAAGTGTGCCTAACACCATTTAAATCACACCAGACAATTATTGCATGAACATATTTTAAGTGTAATACGTTCACTTTTATGTTCAGCAGTACTTGTTCACCATAATAAGTGTAAACCCCTATGTGGCTATAAACAATGCTAATTTCAAGAGTTTCACATTTACTTTGACCGAGTTTATTGTTTGATGCTACTTAGTCACCTTGAGTGCTATCGTTCCACTCAGTTTAATCATTAAAAACTTACCTGTGACCACCGAGGCTGTCACAAACTACTGAGACTCATGTGACAGACTGGTTCCTAACTCTACGCTAGCTTGCCATGAACATTTGTGATGAGGGACAGCAAGTACGAGCCAAGAATGGCACCCAAGCTCCTGGACCTTTTCTCAGAGACAATGTGTACCAAAGGGCTGGTCAACTCTCATTCCTGTAAGGCCACATACTATAGGAACTTCAAAGTATAGAGCAGAAGACTGCCAGCTTCTTCATATAATTCATGCAGGACACAGCAGTGGCCTTATTAAGTTATTTACCAAGTGAGAACTTTTCGTGAAACAGTCTAAATCAGTTAAAAAAAAAAGAGAGAGAATAGAATTTACGTTAACAAGCTCCTGCAATACTACAGGCTGCTGGAATGAGAGCTGAGCAGTACTAATCTGCTACCTTGAGTCCCTAGTCATGGCTTCTGTTTTTTCATACTTGCTCTGTGCTGCGCAAGTCCTCAGTACTTACTTATGCAGCTCCCCAGTTCTTATATTTTCCCATGATAGACATGAGTGCCCACCAAAGCAACTCCCTCAGGACTAAGAACAAAGATGGAACATGCAGTGCTGAAGCAGCACTGCAACACCCTCCTCCCTATGTCCTCCCACTCCTTGTCTGGTTTCTACCCAGCAGCAGTAAGATAACCCACCACCATTATGGACCCTTCCAGTGCTTGGAAGGGCAGATCAAATCAGCCCAAAACGTTGGTCATCAAAAAGCCACAGTAGGAAGAAGTAGGGGAGGAGTGATGTTAATAACATAACCTGAGAGGCACTTGGTAAAGGACCAGGGCCTTCTTCACTGAAAGGGGAGATTGTGGGAGGGGATGAGGCATCATTCAGAGCAGAGAGTCATCTGTGCATCCTCCTTCCAGCCCATAGCGAAATTCCTGCAGATTGGATATCCCATAGAAGTGGATGAAGGCAGCTGCCACCACTAGAACGTGGAAGATCTGGTGTGACTGGAACTGTAGGGCAGAGAAAAGGCCAAGTGAGTGAGGAAGGTGCGAGTTGTCATCAGTGAGAAACACAGGGGGAAGCTGGAGAGCCTTGGCAGGCTTACCCAGATGTCGCATTTGCCGGGGAAGAAACGCTCAGGGATACGAGCTGCGTAGAGCCCAGCGCCTGTGATGTACATGGCACCCATCAGGTAGAACCAGCCCATCTGGCCCACTGTGGTGGCTTTGACAAAGCCTTCCGCGATGGTGAAGTGCATTGTGGGTACAATCCCACTCAGTCCCAGACCCATGAAGACCCCTGTGATTGAGAAGAACAAAGGCAAATAGCTTTCATATATGCTGCAACCATTAGAGCAATGTTTCTCAACCCAGTCCTTGGGGATCCCCAGACAATCCACATTTCTGCTCCCTCCCACTTCCCAACCAGAAGAATTGTCTTGGCCAATACTGCAGGACCCCACTGGGGGAGCACAAAATCACACATAATCATACAGCTGAGTATTAACTGGTTCTTAAACAAAATTCTTAATAAAAAATGCAATAAAGAAAAACCACAACATTGAGTATGAAACTATGTGGAGCCACGTTGTCTGATAAGACAGCCGGCTGCTGATCACCTGCACGAGTGGGCCGATGGCGGGGCGTGGCGAAGCGATCCCACTGGGCGACGATGATGGCGGCGATTCCCAGCATGCACACCACGGAGAGGTAGATGAGGCGTGGTTGTGGGGAGCAGTAGAAGGAATAGTAGAGCCAGGGCACAAAGGAGCCCATGATCAGGAGGGCAATGCCCGAGTAGTCCAGCCTGGGAGGCACAGCGACAAGGGAGAACTCAGACTTTTATCCACATAAGACCATATCACTGACCTGAGGCCAAGTCAGCTAAAAAAACTGTATAAGGAAATAAGGGGGGGTTGGGCTCAGTATGGCTGGGCATTGTCTTAAAAAATAATATATAATATTTTAATTTAAATATATCAGAATGAAGTATTGTCCAAGCCCCCTTCTAAAAAAAAAAAAGCATGCATTATCATTAATTGTTTTAGATAAACAGTCAAAGCTCTACATTAGCTTAGGCATTTTCTTTTTAGATGTGAATAGAATGCATAATACAGATTGTCAGGCGTGGGATGGGGGGTGGAGCCTAAAGGGACACAGGAGGAGAAAAAAGAAAAAAAAAAAATACAGAATCTCCCAATATTTTTGAGTTACTAATAGCGAGACTGTGTCTGTATAAAGTGCAACTAGATTAATAATTATAAAACTAAATCACAGACATTTACTTTACCAGGTAATTTAAATTTTATATTTATATATTAATTTAAATATTATTAATAAATAAAAATACATAATCTGAAAGTTAAAATGGTATACATTGTCCCCCATGGTCTATTGCTTTGTGAGATCTTGGAAAAGACCTTGCTATTTTTTCTTCTTCTTCTCTGTCCCATTAGGGGTTCCATGGAAATTAATAGGAAAATACAGGACAAATCATGTATTTTCTTGGATCAGTACAGGACACGGCATTTAATTTCTCAGTACAGGATGGTCTGCACAGCACAACTGTCAATAGTTCTGATGTGACAATGCCGAACTTCCCAACTTAGAAGAACAGTTAATACACTATTACTGCAATGGACAATGCTTGTGAATGTTTTTTTTTCCATTTAAACTGTGTTGGAAACATACAGTATGCTTGGTCAAATCGCAAGTTCTTCTGCTATCATGCTTGGTGTTTAGCCGGAGCCTACCTCCCCAACAATGCCGATAACTGCTCGTTAGTCACTGTCAGACAAACACCAAGTTAGCTGTCTAATATCATCGATTACCAGGACTGTCATCATATCATCCAGCCCTGCGTCAGAACCCCTTAAAATAGTTTGCCCAAAAAGGACACTACCTCACACACACACACACACACACACACACACACACACACACACACACACACACACACACACACACACAGGTGCCTGCAGTAGACGATCTTTCCACCCATATGCATTTTTGCAGAGTAACAGAATGCCTGAGGGAGGGTGCAGACATACTTGGAGAAGGTGCGGGACACTTTCTCAGAGTGGCAGTAGACTGTGTGGAAGAGCCAGGAGAAGCTGAGACAGAGCACAGCACCCAAGAAGAACATCCCAAACACCACCTTCTCCTGCAGTGGGGCCGTGAAGGACATGTTGGGCCTCAACATGGTGAGAGTGCCCAAACACAGGAACAGGATCAGCCCTGTAACACAGGAACAGGATCAGCCCTGCAACACAGGGACAGGATCAGCCCTGTAACACAGGGACAGGATCAGCCCTGTAACACAGGAACAGGATCAGCCCTGCAACATAGGGACAGGATCAGCCCTGCAACACAGGGACAGGATCAGCCCTGCAACATAGGGACAGGATCAGCCTTGCAACACAGGGACACCAAGACAAATTCAAACTGTGTACGCAGACCTCAGCACACAGATCCACTTACCAGGGGATACTCTGTCACATAATCTAGATTCAAACAAATATTCATTTAAAGCTCATAGGGCATTTTAACATAATCACTTTTCATTTAACCATAATACAATTATTGCAATTCCAGATTTAAAACTGAATGTATGAGAGTTGCTAATAACAGTGGGATTAATAATGATTACTGTAGTTGTGGTTAAAGAAATATGCATATACAAATATTTATATAGTGCTATGGCATCTTGTTTCCTCAACTCACTGCGATACTCCAAAACCGCATATGCTTAGTGCCTATTTACTTTGCATATACACCTATTCCCAACCGGTTATATGCTTTAAATCATGCCTAGATTACAAAACTGTAATTATACAATGTAAATTCTATGTAATAACAGTATAGTAGTTGCTATGATGTATAGTTATGGGAAGAATTACCAAAATAAACATCATGCATGCACAATACAGTAAGGTACAGTATAGTGTGCTAAAATGTGTTGTGATACCAGAGGATGTGAGAACTTCCGCTCATCGCACGTGGAGCGGTATGCTCCCCCCACTCCCAGCCAATGCAGACCGCTCCCCGCTCCAGTCAGTTTTCACCCCCCCTCCAAGGAAATCGCTCACCGTTCGCTCCAACAAAGAAAATCTCCATAATATTTGAATTTTAACTGTAGCCTAACATCAAAATACCTGTGCATTTATATAATATATATATATTAAAAAAGAATTATGCGTAGGGTTGGTACATGAGGGGGGCGATGACCGGTCAACTACTTCCAAAGGGGGGCATGACAGAAAACGTCTGAGAACCACTGGCTTAAGGGGGAGTTATCTGCTGACCCAGGAGGTGCGTCCAGATGTTTCCTGTCTCTGTGTGGATCCTGAAGATGCTCCCAAAGCAGGCACGGAAGGAGGGCATGGGAGGCCGGTGTCCGTGCAGAAGGTAGTCGTTGTCTTTCAGCCACTCGGGCAGCAGGTGGTATGGGATGACCCTCCAGCGGCCCTCCCAAACCTGTCACGAATAAGGGGAGAAGAAACCAGTGTAACTGAGTGACCCCTCAGCTGCCGTTAACAAAAAAAGCCCAAACTACTGGTGGTGACTTGACCTTGTGCACGAACTCCTCCATCTTCTCCATAGCATGGTGGGCCTGCAGAGGCAATGTAATCACCCGTACGCTGTCTTCATCCTCCTCATCCTCTGTGTCTTGAAGGGTCGACGGGCCTCCCTGTTCTGTGGACCCCTGGTGACATAAACATCCTCATGTTTTCCTCTTTTTCTCAAGGTGGTCACAAGTGTACCAAAGAAGTTTCCGACACATCTAATATTAAACGCAAGATCTTCATTGGACATCAGTTCAACTCCAGACAGAGTAACATTCACAAAGGGTGTAAGCCACTAACTCTGCCTTGTACGCCCCAAGCCACCCACTTTCCCTGCAAAAATTTTTTTGCATTTTATTCTGTGAAACACACATTTCATGTAGGGGCACCTTGACAAAACCACTGCCTTGGAACACAGACACATTACCTCTTCAAGCAGAGGCCCCATTTCAGTCAGCTCCACATCACCAAAGGGGCGGCTCTCCTCAGAGATGCTACAGTCCACATCACTGGCTGGGCAGCTGCGGGTCGACATGGGGGTACCGTCGTCCAGCCCTCCCTACCCGCAACCCCCACCCCAGAGCAACTGCTCTCAAGCACTCACACACACAAACGCTCACTGCTGGGTAAACTCAGACTGCGTTGATCAAACCCTGTGCAGTATACCACAGGCAGCTCCAACAGGGATCTTCCTCCGATCTGTTTCTCACTGTAATTCATCTGTGGAAAGAGTTTTTAAATTAGAGCTTTGAACATCCAATAAACATTCATAGTTTCAAATAAAACATTAATCCAATTTAATTTAAGAATGGGGAAAACCTCAGAAAAAAAAAAAAACATACTTAAGCTGTATTTGTAGTACAATATCACCATTCTCTCACCACGTAAATGAACAGATTTTCATCACTTGTTTGGCAAATGAAACATGGACCCAATTTAAATTCCAGCTCACATAACCACAACAAGGCAAACACAACAGTTACTCCATTTTAAAAAATCTTATGGATATACATTTTGAAAAAGAAAAACTAAGGATCGTATAGGAATGGGACAGATCTCAGAGAAAAACATACCTAAAATGTATTTATATTAAAATATAACCATTACCTCACTACCTACATGAGCTTATTTTATTCACTTGTTCGGAAAAGATGCCACTTGCAAATAGTATGATAAAAAATGTCTGCATAAAGGAATATCAAAACTATCAAGTTTTATGTAAAAAAAAAATGTACAGAATTCTTTGTATGTGTGTGTGTATACATGTGTCTTGTCCTTTTCTGTATTCTGTGCTTTCAATTTTCTGCCAAAACTGCTATGATTAAGAAAAACCTCTTTTCTATGTATGTATCTGATCTCTGAGTCTTAGTTTCCTAAAACTTCTTATTTTTTTTCTTATCCTCTCCTGGAACATATCCCTATATATGAAGATAACCTGCTTAAAGTAACTAGAATCTTGCTTTGTTCAAGAAACTGTAATGTCCTAATGGGACATTAAACTGTATTTAATTAAATAAACAACAGGAGACTAATTCCATTACCACAGTGGATGGACAAAAATGCAAAATATTAAATGACGCGTTTTACATGACAATATCATGATAAACAATAAAAATCATAACAGAATCATGTCAAACACCCAAACTGACTAGGGGACGATTTGAATTTTGATGGGACTAGCGAGATCAGCTGTCATATACCAAAATTCATTTTAATTGAATGTTTGTAAATAATATTTTAAGTACGTGATTAAAGAAGCTAATTTACTTGTTTGCTTAGCTGCACACTGGCAGAATATAAATGGAAATTATCGCACGTCACGTTTACGTGGCAGCTTTATGGGGTCAGTGTAATTGACTGCTCTCTAACTAGCAAATTAGACATGAAACATCAAGTTCGTCCGAAGGTTTAGCTTTTAATACGTTATTAAAATTACAGTCGTTCGTATTTAGATTTACTAAATTGGATCAAGTATACATCGTAGTTCCGTATTTGTTTGAATAATTTACTCGCATAATCCCCGCACTTACTAGTTTACCTAACCAGCTAGCTTTGGAGCTGGACAAGTTTTAGCTGCACAAAAAAATCCTGTCGGTACTGTATCCCGGCTCAAACGCCATCAGGTATTAACATGTCATTTAATGTCATCAGACATTCTTGCAACCAAGTAATAAATCTCATACCCTCATGACAGTTTTTAAATGTACACTAGTAAAATACCCTTGGTTTCGGGTAAAATAAAAAATGCTTGCATAATTTGGAAACACATAAATCAAGCTAGCTAGCTAGTTAGCAGGTTAGCTTTCCGTCTTCTCCTGTGAGTATTAGAATGCCGACATCGACAACTTCCGATGTCTGCTACCTTAACAGCTTAGCCAATGATTTGTTCGATCAAAATTAAACAATGGTATAGCTTACATAACATATGTATAATATTATCAAATTCTTACCGAAACCGTCTACTAGTCTGTCACTTTTTCCCGTGTGGGGGTTCGTAGGTCGGCGTGTGACGTCGTGTCAGTTTCGTAGGCGGAAGTAGTCGGGAGGGGGGAAGACGTTATGTGTAGCTGTAAGACGTCTGTGTATGCCAATCTGTTATTAAATTACTTAGGTTATTTAATAATTAAGCAGGTATAAATGTGGGGAATAATTCAAACTGCCGTCCAGAAGTGAAGCAATAATCATTCTTTACTGATTCACCCTGACAACAATAACCCAGGTGCTCCATAAAAATCAGCAGGCAGGAAGGACTCCCAGTAGCGCTTATTAACATGAGGAGCCAGCAGATACACAGCTGTAGGAAAAAAAATAAATGACCACTCACTGCATTAAAAAAAAAAAAACAAAAAAAAAAAATCTGCATTTTTAAATCTTGGTTTAAGCCTTGTTCTGCTGGCAGGAGGCTGCATGGCTGGCTGCTTCCAAGCTCAGCATTTCTAAGACAGCAGTACACAGGAACAAGGTGAAACAGAAGATACTGGGAACGACCAATAAAGGTCAGAAGCAACTTTGTAATGACGGAGATGACCGCCAACTTATCCAACAGTGTCTCATGAATCGGAGGATGACATCAAGTGACCTTCAAAAGGAATGGGAAACATTAAGTGCAGGTGTGAAGTGCACTGCTAGGACAGTTCATATCAGGCTCCTAGAAGCAGGAATGAAGACTCATAAAGCAAGGAAGAAGCCCTTCATTAATGAGTAATTTCTTTTGGTATTAATACAGTATCTATCTGTCTGTCGATCTTTCTAGAAAGACGAGAACCAGGCTGCACTTTGCAAAAGAAATTACATTATTCACAGACACACACCCTTAAATTCAGCAATGAGTGAAACAAAAAACTGTGCTGTGGTCTCTCAATTTTCTTCCAGAGCTGTAGGTGCTGCAAGAGAGCGCCCCATGGAGTGGGTGGGCAGAATTGCATGTGAATCGGCCAGATGCAGGGCTGGACTGGGATTAAATGTAGACCCTGGACTTTTGCCCAGACGGGTCCACCACAGATACATACACACTTTCCATATCAAGTCAGTCAGTTTATTAAAGTGAATATACTTCACTGTTTTACTACATCCATAACCAGGAAGCATTCTTCAATATCCTGAAGAAATTTTTGTCTTTTTCTTGGGGCTGCGCTATAGCACATTCACATACGCAGTGAGGTGATGGATCTGTTTACACTTGCTGTTTACACAACATGCACAGTGATGCCTGAGATTACCCAGTTTACCATAATACTATTCATCCTTTGATCACTGAGTGAATAAACCTGCAAATTTTTGAACAATAATGTATGTAATAATGTAACAGTAACAGTATATTTCATTAAAAAAAACATCCACCCATCTTCCACAATTGCTCCACTTTAGTGCGTGGCAGTACAGCTTTTATTTCTCTTACCTGCTTCTATAGCTACACCTTTTGGACCATATAAAGGATTAAGGAAGCCGATAAGAAGAATGCTGATGGAAAATATACGTAGAATTAAAATTCCCAAGTACTCAAAGGTATATTATGGTAGCTTATATGGAAAGATAAAATGTACATTTTTACTTGTGTTCATTTTTGTCTGTGTCTCAAACTGTTCAACTTCATTTTTTCTTTGTCTGCGGATATTTTTTTTTCCGCTGAACGAAATATATAGTAAGGCCATGTATTTTCTTCTTGGTCGATTCATTTGCAATCACTGCCGATGCAGTTCTGTACTGATAAAAGCCCTAAGTAATAACTTCTCAGGAATACCATCAGAAGGGGGTGCTACTGCACACTGGAATCAGGACAAAGTTGTATCATTGCAGTCTAACAGATGCCTGATGTTTACGTAAATCTATTATATAACCACAGCAACTGCGGCCGTGGCACAAGCCATTACTGCACGTAAGTATAATCACATATTGTAATACAAAGCTATAGCAGTTTGTCTCTACCAGCAACTTATAAAAAGTGATCATTTATGGTGAAACTTCCTCACTTATTTATTCCTGTCCCAGAGGTGCGCGGCACGCCATCGTCCAATCAGAATGGCTGATTTCTTTAACGCGCGTGCTACATTTGCTACATTTTCATTCCTGAAAACACGTCGTTATGAAGGTGGTATAGGTACTAGTCTTTTACTGAAACTAGTCGCTTCCGGTGTAAACTAACGTGACCTACGCTGGGTGAACTTGGGTTATCTGTTAAAGGTCCCGCCATCTTAAAATATATTTAAGGGAGCCACACAGAGAGAACACTGCATTATCTGATGAAACTTTGTGCAATTTACAATATTTGTCTTCCATCACAGGAGAGCTGTCTCACGTTGTGTGCGTATTAGTAGTTAGTTAACTATGTGTGTGATTTTAAACTCCCTTTAGGGTTTGGATATCGGTTTTGTTGGCGGTCGGAGGGAAACGCTATGCCGAGTCACGCGCTGCGCGTGGCGGTGGTGTGTTCAAGCAACCAGAATCGCAGTATGGAGGCGCATAACATCCTCAGGTAAATAACACGGAGCTGTGTTTGCAGGCCAGGACGCTGTAAATGCAGAATGACCTCTAGTAGTTAATCATAAACCGTTTCATAGCTAGTTTCTGATTGTGCAGTAACCGCGGTAAGTAATTTCATGTTGAAAACGGGAATGTTTTAAACCTGTCAGCTCGGATTCTACATTGCAAACACGAGGTAAAATAATTTATAGTTGTGCTATGAGACCGTTCCATTGTAGTAAGCTAGTGTTGGAGCAAGTTATATGAGCTATATGCAAATAAAGGCGTAGCGTGGAAAATAAACCTTGGATTTCACTGCATCGGAATGTTTACTATTTTGTTATATAACGTTATTAGTTGTGGTCCAATCTTCGATATAATAAAGATACGGTGGCTGCAATGGCAGCTGAAGATTAAAAGGATTCTCAATTCTGTGGTTCTTGGAGGGATTCCATCAAGGTCGCTAACAAATCTGCGCGTAATTGAATCAGCGTGCCTTTAATTAGCGTTGATTCCCACTTAAAGCTAAAGCCATTCCAATAAGCAGCACCTTGTCGCCGATAACTCAAGCCAAGCTTGTTAAAGCCCTCGTCGTGCACGAGCACAGGGTATTTAACCAGCCCTGAAGAATCGATTGTCGATTTGAGCAATTTCACAAAAAGAAGGCAAAATGCAAGCGGTGTTGTTCTCCACAGCCGAGCAAACGCTGGTTATGTACTTATGGGGATTACAAGGATGTAATCACTGGCTAGGCAACAGTACCACTGTTAACAAGGCAAGTGAAGTGATATGGCAAAATATCACTGGAGCTTAAATGCGTATTTAAGTAACTGTTTCTGTGACTCAGTTGGTAGAGTCTGACTGGCAATCAAAGTTGCTGGTTCGCACCCAGTCCCTCTGTGCCCTTACGAAATTCAGAAATTTATGTAAAATAAGAAATGAGTTATATAGGATCTTCAGTAAGTGTCATATTAAAAGATCCAACGTGACTTTATATTGTTATGAAATCGCTTCAACTACTGAATTCGCGAATGGGACCGGGGGGCGGGCTTTTGAGGGGGTGTTCCTGTGCTTGTTACCCCCCTGTGCTTGTATCGTCATTAAAGGACAGCTGGAAAGAGCCCTCCTCATTAGTAATGTTATATCAGTTAAATAAGCTACCGAAGACCGTTTCGCTGGCAATTTGTGACCCCCCCCCCCGTAATGCATTATTGTACAATGACACAAGGGGGGCGAATATTATTTCTGCCAGGCGAACCTTCTTTGCTACAAGGCTAAACTGCCACGGAGTAGGATAGTTCAAAAGCGTAAATTTTTGCATCGTTACCATGCTCCGCGGGGAATAATAAAACGTAAACAACTAAAGCTTTTAACAGTTTTTATTTTAAATATATATTGTCGGTACGTTTATAACGAATCGTCATTGCAATAAAGAAAAAAGTCTGGGCTATCGTCTGTAATAAAGACCACAGTGGTCCGTTAGCTGCCCTAATAAATGACGCATCAGTTAATAACATGCATAGGTTTGCAGTCTAAATTGGTGCTTTATTTTCACAGCTTTAAGTGTCAAACGAGACAAACGTTCCTCATTAAATATTCACAATAAATGTAAAAGAGGTTAAATGCTCAGTCGGACAACAGGTGTTAGTAAAGATATGTAGATGAATAAGAATCCGGAGCTGAGAACACTGCATCACACATCTCTATCAGTTGTTTATGCAGTACATTTGATACAGTTTAATATTGGTCCGGACTGCTAATAGTTTTAAAATGTCCATTTCTTCATTTTAGTTGCGCAAGCTTTCAACTGATTATGAAACACAGGATGATATATCATGTGATTTTATTTTTATGGGTCCGCTTTTTGATTACCAATGAAAGAATCTTAGTACAAGTAAGATCCTCATCTTTGTTTAATGATAGGTCATTCAATCACAGACGCATCACATTTTAATGCCGATATTTTAGATTTGAGATTACTTGAACATGCATGAGT
Source organism: Boulengeromyrus knoepffleri (assembly GCA_026770805.1). Lineage (NCBI taxonomy): Eukaryota > Metazoa > Chordata > Actinopteri > Osteoglossiformes > Mormyridae > Boulengeromyrus > Boulengeromyrus knoepffleri. The sequence goes on from JABJVO010000039.1 coordinate 3,832,401, forward strand.
TACGTGGTTGTCTGTATCACAGTTTTTATTGACTTTGCAGAAATATGTTCATTGCATTTAAATATTGTGAAATTCCTTTGGGCTCAACCATAGTCTTGTTGATCAGTTGGGTTAGTAGGAGCCTGGGACAGGAATAATACTGGCAATCTTTCTTTCTCTCCCTCCTTAATTTTCTGTGCAGCAAGAGGGGTTTTGATGTGCAGTCATTTGGCACTGGGACCCATGTGAAGCTACCTGGTCCAGCACCGGACAAGCCCAATGTGTTCGACTTCAAAGTCACCTATGAGCAGATGTACAACGATTTGCTCCGCAAGGACAAGGAACTGTATCCCCCACGTGGCACTTCTCACAGGTCTCAAACACTCATACAGCATAAGAATACTTCCTTACTTTGTAGCCTCTTATTTCCTCGACGAGAAAGAGACCGAGGGAATTTTTCGTGTTAAGTGTAATGCTACACGAAATTAACAGTTTGGTGCAAACATCAGTTTTGGGTAAATGCTTTGGTGTAATTTGGGTTCAGCAGGGAGAACTGAAGTCATTTCTTTAAACTACAAACACAATTAGAAATACTTGTAAACCAAAGACAATGCCTCTATCAACATGTTTGGGGGGGGGGGGGAAATGACGTTTACTTGCATTTTCTATAAATATGTAAGTAAATGCTGTCTTAATCCTGTGGTTTCTACAACTGAGTACAGTAGCATATCTGTAGCGATAAACACCCCTATAGCCGTATTTATTTTTTAGCCTGGTCTGAATTTCCTGACGAAAGTGTCTTAAATGCCATGGGGAGACTAATTTATAGAGGTGGTTTCTGCCTTGACACACGTGGATGACAATTTATCAAATCATTAGCACATTGGATATGTTTCCAATAACGTAAACATGCAAGTTGGGCGTAAGTCACCTGAGAGAGGCTAGTCTTATCATAACTGCTGATTATGACTGACTGTAACCATGCAGTATTAGCTATAACCAACTGAAAGCCACAATTAGTATAATGCCTTCCATGATGAACATCTATTTGTGAATTTAGGTTCTGTCTGTGTCAGTTTTTCATTTCATTGCGAGTACAGAATCGAACACAATGTACCTTTACCGGTAATACAAATACACATTAATTTGCATTATTTAAAGATGCATGCGGTGTGGTGCAAAATGCGTAATTAGTCTTGCTCACTGACCCTGTAGCGTCAGATTATGTCAGCTAGTGGTGGACACCGGGTGGGATCAGAACAAATGAAACAGGTTGCCTTGGAGACCTTACCCAGGTGGAGTACCAAAACGGTGATCACCTTTTGTACGATGTCGTATTTCTAAAACCAAACAGGTTCTGTCTATTTGATGTGTACTGCCAGGGAACAGATAATTTATGCCATCTACTGTTGTATGTGTATAATGACATGTAAATTCTACTCTGCGAATTTAAGATGACCTTAAGATGACGCGGCTTATTTTCAGGCCAGTATGTTATATGTTTCAATATACAGCCGTGAAAAAAAATTAAGAGACCACAGCACATTTTTTTTTTGTTTCACTCATTTCTTCTCTGTTCCTCATTAATGAAGGGCTTCTTCCTTGCTTTATGGGGCCTCAGTCCTGCTTCTAGGAGCCTGATACAAACTATCCTAGCAGTGCACTTCATACCTGCACTTAATGTTTCCCATTCCTTTTGAAGGTCACTTGATGTCATCCTTCGATTCATGAGAAACCGTCGGATAAGTTAACCGTCATCTCTGGCATTAGAATGTCGCTTCCACCTTAAACCTGGCTGGTTTCTGGTCGTTCCCAGTGTCTCCTGCTTCACCTTGTTCTTGCGTACTGCTGTCTTAGAAATTTTGAACCTAAAATCACCCTGCTGCTCAGTGTGGCCTTCTGCCAGCAGAACCACAATTAAACCATGATTTAAAAATGTAGATTTGTTTAAAAATATAGAGTGGTCTCTTATTTTTTTCCACGGCTGTATGAGAATGGATGAGTGTTTTTGCGTTATCATGTCTGCACTAAGTAGCTAAAACTAAAATTTGAGGTCTAGGCAAAGACCATGGTCAGCCATTTTTATCTGTAGTAGACACTGCAAAAATTGTGAAAAATACATTGGTCTCATCTAATCAGTACAAAATGTTTAAGCAGTACAGTGAAGATTTGTAGTGATGATAGGTACCTTCTATAACAGTCCAAGTAGCACAGAGAAATTGGTCTCAACCATAATTAAAGCGGTAACCAAGACCTAATCTGTATCATCTCAGAAGGTCTTGAGTATTAAACCACACCCTTTGAAATCCGTTCTGGCAGTAGGAGTGAGTGTGTTTGCCTGCCTTTAATTCTGCTGGTTTGCTGATGAATGAAATTTCACAAGAATAATTTTGCTGTTGTTATTTTGTGATGTCCTGCACCACATTCATTCATTTGATTTTGTTCATTTTTGTCTGTTAGGTAACCGCTAATTTGTGAAGCTAACTTTTTCAAACCAGTTAGCTTCAGCTGGTTCCACTATTAGTAAATCCAGTAACATTTTCTTGCAGATAAAGTGAATAAAGTATAACAGTCAAAAACATTTGTAAACCCTAAAATTATACATATTTGTTCCTGTCTGTTGTGTGTGTCTGCAATAGTATCTGGCACGCTGTTGGCTGACTACATGTAGACACAAGATGTGATTGGTCAGTAACTTTTTGGATTTAAGGTAGTCTGGGCTAAATGTGAGTGAAGGAAGATAGCCCATTTAAACTGAGGTACTGAGGTAAGCAGAAAACAGGGGCATGTATCACAAAGCTGGATTTCTTGCTCAGCCAGATGGGATCAGATTGGATTTAAGGTACCCTAGTTTAAATGGACTTTATCTTCGTTCACTTATATTTCACCCAGACAGCTTTAAATCCAGAAAGTTATCCAGCTAAGCAAGAAGTCCTGCCTCGTGATACAAGCTCCTGGAGAGAGATTTATTGCTGTACAGTGTGTACAACATGCAACACCTTTTGATTAATTATGGAAGGTGGCTCTGGAAATGGCAGAGGTGATCCTCAGATGTTTATGATCAGACTAACATTGATGAATTGTGAATAGCATCTGGTTAATGTCATGACAGTAGTGTTAAAATCTGAATCCTGTGGCCATTAGCTGGTAAGTTTTATTTAAAAACACACACATAATGCACATTGCGATATGACCAAAATCTCATCCTGATAACGATATATATCACAATATAGCATATTTTCAGTAAATTCAATGACTAAATGGTTTATATAAAATGCCCACATGGAAAGGATCCCTGAATTTTGAATTATTTACTCTGAAACATACCCATATTTAGTTTTTTCCCTTTTATTTAGAAACTTTTCCCTTTTATTTAGAAACAAAATTTCAACTTAAGAGTGTAACATAAGATATTAATGTATGAAATATAAAATGGTAAATACAAAACCATGAATTGTAGCATGTGTGGTAAAGAGCACGTAGTGCTGTAATATATTGTGCAGTGTACACATGCACAGAAACCTATTGCGCATGCGGCCTTAGATTGGTCAGTGACAATCGAGACCTTCATGCAAATTACCTCCTTGCATCTGTGTCATGTATAAGAGTGTGATTTGCAGCACAATGAAATAACCAGTACATTTAATATTAAGCGATAGACGTGTTTCTATCGTCACACGATACAAATGTCGCACAGCTTTAAACATAAATATCAGTCCTTGGACTGTTGTTGAACTGTGTGCTTATCAGCATTAATCATTGTAGCTGGTTAATTATATAAACCTAATTACAGTTAACACAATGGAATATGATATTTCTGAACTGTAAACTGCTTTGGGTAAAACCCACCAGCAGAACAACTAAATATGCTTACCGTACTTATGTTAACAGAATCAGAGTTATATTTTTGGTTAGATACTCTTCATTCAGTACTCACACAAGCATTTGCAGCAGACATAGAATTAGGGGAAGACATTACAGTTTACAATATGCCATGAAGCAAATTAGTGAAAAAGTAGTAATTTGCATATGAAGCGTCTTATTCTTCATACACATAGGGGTTATTAATCAATGACCTTGAGACCAATTCTAAATTGACTCCAAGCTTTTCATGAACTGTGGATTCTTGATTACCTGCTCACTTGCCTTCAAGGAGCTTTCAATTAAGTTAGTCTCAAAAAACTCTTCAAATCTTCAAATCTCTTCCGACTGTTATGAACTTCTGCTACATGAGTTTGATTCATTGTTAAATATAATTGAGTATTTCAAGGAGCAAATGCTGTGAAACCACAGAATGTATCTCAGTCTATACCAGAGGTTATGAAGGATAAGGAAAACAGGTCCTACTTTTTTTTTATCAAAAGCAAAATGTGACCTGTTGTCGTTATTCTTCATAGATTCTCTGTTGTGGTCAGAAATCATATACTGTTATAGCAGCAGGAGTGTAGCCTGTTCTCCTGTACTTCATTGTAGCAAAGGTTTGCCTGATTAATAGACATGTGGTAGACAACATGAATTTCAGTTATAATAGCTATTGTAAAGGGTGAGATGCTCTGATGTGCTTCTCATGGCTACTGACTCTTAAAGCACAAACAGTTCACTTAATACTTGCCTCTGCTCGTTTTTGTTTTTTATCTTGCAAAACTAACATTGTCAGGATTCTTACAAGGTCACACAACAGAATGTCGAAAATGCATTTTTTGAAATTGTAACATGACAGTAGAACTGCATCATCCAGCCACGTCAGACCGATTTATCAGACCCTTTATATCCTGTGATGTCCTGTGTCCTGTACTGTCACTTTAGCCAGCAGCCACTCATTTAATGTTTCCTCTGAGCATGTGACATACAGGTTGAAATTACATAAATACTTTACCAGGGAAACATACACCTGTGTGTGTATGTGTGTGTGTGTGTGTGTGTGTGGCTGTGTATTTTTCCAGTCCCCACAAGGGGAAACCCAATTTCATAAAAATCTGCGAATGCAATCAAAAAAACAAAAAATGCCAAGAATCTTGTTTGTTTGGTTACTGGTTAAGGTTAGGGGGCTCAGTAGGGGTTGTCATAATTAGGATTAGGGTTATGCTTATAGAAATGAATGGACAGTCCTCACAAAGATATAAATACGCATGCGGACGTGTGTGTGTGTGTGTGTGTGGTTTTATATATACTACCTTGTGGGGACCCAATGTAGAGTGCTCACAAAGATATGAATACATGGAATGCTGTGTGCATATATGTGTGTGTGTGGCTGTCACTGGCTCACAGCTCTGCATGAAGTAAGTGTGTGTGTGTGTGTGTGTGTGTGTGTGTGTCACTGACTCACAGCTCTGCATGAAGAGTGTGTGTGTGTGTGTGTGTGTGTGTGTGTGACTCAGGCAAGGTAGGTGGATGGTTGCTGGCGCTGCAGAGGGAACAGTACACAAGCACTCCAGTCACTATCTTCCCCTTGTCCCCTTGCTTATTCTCTGCCTCTCTCACTGTTCTCTTCCAAGAAAAACCCACACAGCTTCTCCTTTGCCCTTCAGGTTACCCTCCTATGTCAGACGCAGACATAATGTAGTGGGAGTTGGCAGAATATGTGGGGAGTGGATTAAGCGAGAATGATTTAAGCATGAAAGATAGTGAACGAAACCTTGATTGGCCTGAGTAGGGAATGCAATTTTCTGAAATTTAAATTAAAATATTCTTAGAAGTGTATAAATGCTTTTCTTGCTCACTTCCTGCACCCATCTCATATCTGTAGCACAGTGGTGACATAATTTGAATGCCGAACAGTGCAATGAGAGATGCTGCATTTTTCTACCCTTAGCTGCTAATCTCATTTAGGACAACTGGAGAAGTGTGTTAATTTTACAGTCTCATTAATCAGACTCAGAAGGCCCTATACATCTGTTATTGCATACAGTTGGCTTGCTATCTAGGTTTTCTTTGGATGGAAAAGGAGCATGTAAGACAGTATTATTTAGTTTTATCTTTTATGAATATGGGTCCCACCAGGAGTCATTAATTTATCATTTGAAATAACATTTTCTTGAAATAAATGCTGCATATTAGTCAGAGTGCTTGCTGCTTTGGGAACTGGTACAGTGGGCCCACACCTCCAGGGCGTTTGATTGCCAGCCTTGCTTTGTGTGTCAGATTTGCACATTTTCACTGCGTTTGCGTGGGTGTCCTCTTGGTACGTGTTCTGGCATGCAAGCACATGCAGTTTGGTGACTTTGTGTCCATAAATTTCCCTTAGCATTCGCGAGCCCTGAGCAGCAGTCCTCCAGGTTGTGCCCTTTATATCCTGCGATAAATTACAGGTTCCTTGTGACCCTCTAATGGATAACCAGCTATGGACGATGGATTGCTGGGTAGGCTTTTTGCTGTTTAAGGGCCCTGACATGTGGTCTTCCTTGACCTACTGTGATCCAGATACACGCAAAATGGGATCCTGCACATGTTAGAACGCAACAAACGCATCAAGCAGCGACCTGAGCGTTTTCAGGACTGCAAAGAAAAGTTTGACTTAGTCATCACGTGTGAGGAGCGGGTCTACGATCAGGTGTTGGAAGGTCAGTCTGACAGTGAACACATTTGCAAACTGTACTGGTATTACAATTTTGCACCCAGTTTAAAGTTCCCAGCTTGGTTTATCACGTAAATGTACGGTTGTCCGTTCGCTTTCTATGTTCCTGTCCATTTCAGACTTGAACTCTCGGGAACAGGAAACCCTGCAGCCAGTGCATGTCATTAACGTGGACATCCAGGATAACCACGAGGAAGCTACCCTGGGTGCCTTTGTCATCTGCGAGCTGTGTCAGTGTGTGAGTGACTCTCCTAACATTACCTGTGTTTTAACGTTTGAGAGTCAAACAAATCACTGGGTCTCAGGATTCTGTTTGAACCTGGAAGCGTCAGTCTGTATCTGGGTAACTGCTTGAGTTTAGTCAAAGTGCTTGCTCGGTGATGTGTACTTCCAGTGCCATTAAAGTATCAGTACACCCCTTTACAAAATATCAACAAATGACAAATATTAGATCTTAATTTCAACAATACTGTTAGAAAAATATGGTAAAGTTGAAGAAGTTACACTTCAGTAGTTTACATTTAGTAATCATATATATATATATATATATATATATATATCTCAAATGAACATTCACATTTTTTGTGAGAAAAGAGACACAGCATTTGAGAAAAAGAACTTCATAAGTGTGAAGCTTGGTGGTGGGAGTTCTCTGCTTTGGGGAGGCCTTGGCACTTCAGGGCCTGACCAACGTGTCATAATAACATCTACAATGAGTCCAGCATCATACCAATGCTTGAGGAGAATATGATGGTCTTGGTCCTCACATGATAATGACTCCAAATGTACAAGCGAATCTGCAAAGGAGTGACTCAAATCAAAGGAGTGGGGGGTTATGGAATGAGCAAGGCGAAGTCTGGGCTTTAATCCATTTGAAGTGGGTGGGGCTAGAGGAGGGCTGTACGTGCAGAATGCCCCCCCCACATCACACAGTTAGTGGAATCATGCTTAGAGGGATGGGAACAAAATCTACAGGTCAGTGTACAAATCTGAGATGGTTATAATAAATGTGTAACTAATTACCTTTTCCCCACAGAGAGAAATTACTTTTCTGTTGAATTTTGTTGAATAATTGATATCAAAATGTCATTGTTTTGTTAGATTTCACTTATGTCGATCAATACAAGTTTTACTATATGCACATGTATATGCACATCTTTATTTATTCTCAGCACTAAGTGAACTTGTAGTTCACCACAGTTATTCCATAAAGTAGCAATAAAAGTTTTAGCTTGACATATGAAGATGTTTTGACACTGAGAAGACTTGTGGTTTTAGGCAAAGCAGGCAGCATTTGCTGAGTGACATGGACTTGCAGTATGAAGGTTGCCATATAATTTTCCAGGACTATATTCTATATTACTCTAATTGAGACATGATGTAATTGCACTTATACTGCATTTTCTTCAGATTTAATATACTTACGCAACACTTGTGAGTGAATCGGAGAACAGTGTCCCGTTTTCGTAAAATAGGATGGCTCAAGCTCCCATACTGCACTGTGTTTGTGTGCTAAAAATGTCTGCCTCACAAAATATTTTCCATATTCTTGATATATCCTCTATAAAAAGTAGCTGTAACGTTAAGGACACTGGCTTCCGTATCTTTACTGTAGAGGGCATCATATTGAGATACACAAAAAGCCACATGCACAAGTGTCACATGCACACACCCACCTGCCTCTGAAGAAGCTCACAGCACCACAGTGCACATGATCACGGTGTATAACTCATTACTTCAAGAAAATTTCCCAATGTGTAAAATGGTGAATTTGAAAATAGCACTGGGTTAACCCAGTGGTTCTCAATCCTGCTCCTGAAGGACCACCTGCCAAAATGTTTTAATTCCAACCCACACTACATTCAACCTGCCACGTTCATTACTAGCCTATTAAGGACTCTCTGTGCCTGATTAAGGTAGGGTTGGAATGAAAACATTCCTCCAGGAACAGGATTGAGAACCACTGGATCAAACCATAAGATATGCAAAATATTATTACAGTGTCGGCTGTGTTTGTGACCGTTTGTGACAGATCCAGAATACCGATGACATGGAGAACGAGATGGATGATCTGCTGCAGGAGTTCGAGGAAAAGAGCAATCGATCCTTCCTGCACACTGTCTGTTTCTACTGACTATTGAACTCGAGTAGTGATGCTGTGTCATCCAGCTGAAACTTGAGGCACATCATCCACTTGCTATCACTCGCCTACTAATGCAGAAACCCATTTATATGGACTGTATAACACTGAGGCATTAGCACTGAGTGCTTCCGTTAACCCTTGTGCTGAAGCAGTAACACATTGCAGCCAGTGACTGTGCTGTACTGTAGCATGAGCACCTAGCTACTGGTAACTGCACTGCACTGAGATATTAGTATCTCCTTCTGTTGCACCTGCAGTGCCACTGTGTTTGCGCTCGCCTGCTTTAAGTCACGCAGATTCGTGGAGCCGCCATTTGAGGGGTGAGAGAGCAGCACCTTGTTGCCTTAAACTAATTCTGGACACATTTGCTAGGCTCTCTCACCCTGGCAAACATGCCCAGATGATGGCATGATGCCCTACTGTGTCCACATTGCCAGCAAGGAGTGCGCTTCCCCGTGTGTCAACCAAGCCAGTGGGGTACATCTTATCTAGTCAGCTCGTCTTTTTGTCACCTCCCGTTGAGTCAAACGCTCATGACAAAAAACATGCTGTAGCTCTAGGAAAAGTGACAGAGTGAGGTGAGAGGTCCTCTTCTGTGCTGCTGGTTCATTCATATGCTTGATCAAGGGAAACGATGACAGACACATAAATGAAACATTATCTATTTATTCTCTTTAAGAAACGACTATTTTTATTGCTTTTATCAGACTGACAAGTGTGTCTTTATATGTGCAGGTGTATTCAGATGAGTGCTTGATTCCTTTTTTGTGTTTGAGTATTAATTAATAAGAATGCAGATCAACAATGAACCATAAAAACCTCAGGGTTAAAACCTCATATATTACAGTTATTTATACATTGATGTTTACATCTGAGAATCTTGAACTTTACTAAAATGTCGATTTAGCTCCATTAGGTTTTATAAATCAAGCAAAATCTTCAAGTTTGGAGTGCCTGTAGGTGAGACAGCAAATACTTTAAGTGTAGTTTAATATTAAAAAGGGTTAAAGTCTTTGCTTTATTCTATATCATGCATTGTTTGCCATACTGAATCCACAGTCACAATGCATCTATTGAGATGTTGACTCAGAATTTAAAGTGTTTGGAAAGAATTTAAAAGGTAATATTTAATGTGGAAGTGCAGAGTCAAAATCACATCCACATGAGTTTTCATGCACAGGGTCTGGGCTGTTTAACTGAGTCATCTGAGCACCCAAACTACCTTGCTTCCAGTAATGCTGTCTTTTAACTTTTTTCCAATGACAGTTGTTTCCCTTTGTTTGGATTGTATTATCATTAAGTTGGCTTATTGTAAGGTTAAATAGATCACATCCATCAGTCTTTCAACCACTTATCCTGGTCAGAGAAGTGAGAGACCCTGGAGTCTATCCCAGGCTGCACAAGAATAAGGCTGGGGTACAGCCTAGATGGGATGGCAGCACACTGCAGTACCCAAACACACATGCACCAAATCATGCATTGTGGGCAGTTCAGAAATGCCAGTCAGCTGAACTGCCAGAGGAAGCTGGTGTACTCACTGGTGTAAGCTGGTGTAAACACCGGGAGAACATGCAAAGTCCAGATGCACAGAGAAGAGGTGGGATTTGAACCCATAGCCGTTAAAATATGAGGCAACAGTTCTGTCCACAAACATTTGATTAATTTTCAGGGTGCAATGTTGTCATTGGTAAAAGATAAAAGAAAGGCTGTTCAATTTTAGGATGATGTCTGGATGCACCTGTCTGATGACTCACTTAATAGCTATATGTAAAATTTCCTTTATATTGATGTAAACCTAGATAAAATCAATTATATATGTGTTATATAAATACTGTAGCATAAGTACACTGTTGCATAAATGAACTTAATGTGATCTGACTAATGGTTTTTTTATTCTCTTCAGTGCAAGCCATCTATTGGTTAAACCATGGAAAGATGTGGGCAAACAATTGTTGGTTCACATCCTAGAAAGTTTTGTTAATGCGTCTGTAAGCTGTGGAATTATTTTGCCTAATGAACACGACGGACTTCTGTTTTTTTCCCATAATATTTTAACATTTGTAAGATATTGATTTCATGCCTAACTATGTTGCGGTTACCAACATCCCCTGAAACATCCACTAAAAATGTCAGCGTCTCTGAGCAGCTGCCTTCTGATTGGCTCATCCTCCAGCCACACCAAGATCACATTGCTGTCCCTCTAAGATGCCGCTAACAGCAAAGTGCATTTCAATAGAAACCACCACCACTGGGAGAAAAACCCATTTCGAATTAAAACATGGTATCTCATACGGAGCTTCCATTTCAATTCTCTAATGAAAATACATTAGAACTAGCAATGCTTAAGCATGCCTCTTTATTTAAATTACGTTATATGTGGTTCTCAGTTGTTTCTTCTAGTTTTGCTCTTTCAGTAAGAAACCGTAAGAGAGCTCACGAAAACGGATAATCCAGGTTTCACAATTTGCAACTTAATTATATCCCACCCTTCCAACACCTTCTTCAAAAGCCATATAGGTCAAACATAAATATAGCCAGCCTATCAATCCCTTGGGTAAGATCCTCTTCCTTACCTTACGAATGACCAAGACATGAGCCCGTAGCCGCATTTTCCGTTCAATCTAGTTGCTGGAAACTAAACGTCAATACGGGCGACCTGGTTCTCAGTGTTTCTGTATAATCTGAGCGCTCCCCGTGGCTAATTGCCTTTCCTTATGGCTCATGATCCGACTCGGCGATGATAGTTTGGGAGCCGTACACAAAGCAAGCCCTGCCCTACGGAATGGCGCAGAATACAAATTTGACCTGCAATGTCACGCACTAAAGAGGGAGAGATCGTGCGTGAGGGGGGTAATTCGCCGTTTGTTTTGTGCATTACTTTACATCTCAACATTTAGGGGGAAAAACTGGGGCATCCTTCCGTAAGGTATATCGACCTTTGATATCTCTCAGACATACGGAGAATCGTACGTAGGAACTGGCCACGATGAAGGGAGCGAGGAGATTGGATATGGACATCTCTTTCCCCGGGCGATGATGCAAAAGCCGCCGCAGCATCTCCACTGGATTAAGGGGAGGATCCAATTCCAGCAAGCCTTCGATCGGACACAGAGCCGTTACTGAAATTACAGCATTAATGACAGCTATCAAATGGACAGTAGGATTAGTGTTAACCGAGTGAAAAAACCACTTAGTGAAAGACGCCGATCAGCCGATGATTCAGGGAATTCATTAAGAAAGCAATTGGACAACATTTGAAGGAACAAATACATATCAGGGCAGAGTAGTGGTACCCTTCACTGGGTTTTACCTCCTCCTTCGACCTTGCTCAGATTTGTGAATGGTCACGAAACGGAAAGGAATGCATTTTTTAAAAGAAAAATCTTTAAAGAAACATTAACCCAGACCAGCGTCTCAACCTGTATTCTCTTACCGGGGAAACCATTTAATTCAACTTCAACGTAGGATAACAATCGCCGTATAGTGAAACCAGGAGAGAGACTTTTGCCTGAGCCGCGGAAATCAGGGCACCTTATGCCGCGAAACATTGCGGTCCTTGCCGGGGAGCCAGGAGGTACCGAGGTATCAGCTGCGGTAAACCTCTATGGAGAGTCGCTGCTTGGGGCAGGGTGTTTGATTTGACCGAAACCTTGGACTGAACGTGGGAACGGAGGGAGGAAAAATCAGTTTGGGAAGTTTTAATGCATATGATCACCTCCGCGATGATCTTTATGATTCTGGGGGCTGCAATGGTGATGGTAAGAAGAATTTCTACACTGCCTCACGCCTTTTATGATATTTTCAAAAGAAGGTGTTAATGTAATTTTTGCCTGGTTGAAATTCTGAAAATACATAAGTGCACATTTTTGGCACAGAAAACTACACGAAGATAAGGATTCTGAGAATGCATGCAGACTAATTGAAGTGTATTTGCAGTATTCGTAATACTTAAACGAAGGACATTTTTTTTTTCTGGAGCACTTTTTTTGTTTTTTGTTTTTTTAAATCATTTGTGGATTTTTGTAGATATCTATGTGATTTGTCTCCCGTGAACCGCTTTTTCAGGTCGTATGGGGGTTGCTATTGTCGGAATACTGCTTGCTTTGCCCCAATTGACTCAAATGGTTCTTTGCAGGCGATAGCGTGTTTAATGGACATGAACGCACTACTGGATCGCTTTCACAACTATATCTTACCGCATTTACGAGGAGAGGACCGCGTCTGTCATTGCAACTGTGGAAGGTAAAATTGCCCCATAATAACGAAAGTAACACATTTTATTTGCTCGACGTCTCAGAAAAATAATATAACATAATGTCAAATAAATTAGAGACGTTCTTGATGTCGTTGGAAGATGACTGACTTCTTTCCCTAGCCTAATCAATCCAGCACTCAATGGACAGCAGCGATTACCGTGTTCGGCCTGGTCAGTTGTATTTAAGAGCAGGCATACTGCTGTAACAACCAGGAAAAATACCTAGGGGCCCCATACAAGATGAGGTCCTGGGCTACAGCCCAGGTTAGCCCATGCATAAGTCCGGCCTTGATTGCAGATGATCGAGGCCCATAACCCCATAGGGATTAGCATTCACTCATTCCACTAATTTGCTCCTTCATGGTATACATGCTTATTGTGGGACTTACTGCATTTATGGATGCATATATATGTGGCACTAAATTTTGGGCCCTGGACACAGTAGTATGCCCGGGCCCTCAATCAACCCCCCCCCCCACACACACACACACACACACTTTCCCCTTTGCTTCCCAGTCAGACAGGGCCCTGGTTAGTCAGGTCCACCATTACCCATGGTCCAAATCCCCTGTATACGGGGTACGAGAAAAAGGAGAGAGTGGTTGACTGGGTTCCTAGTTCCAAACTTAATGTGATTTAAAAGACCAGTATTGGTAATGCCGGTTTTCATGAAGAAGGTTAAACACTTGAATTGTGAGAAGGGACTATTAGGGAAATCTTTCTCCTATTTATATAAATGAAGTGTGTAGTTGGAAGTGATTGTTGTGCAACAGTAAAACAGTGTTTTATTTGTCAATATAAGGTGTTATAAATGTACAACTATACAAAATATAGACCAAAACTGATAGTGTTTTTATAAGTCCTTGAGTTTTGACGTAATAGTGCTATTTTTGCTCTAAAAAGTGAACTAGAATTCAATCATCAAATGCAATAGGTTTTAGGATTGGGATTTTAGCTGATGTTGCTCTCTGTCGACACACTGCAAATATTATTGTGTTTAATGTTTGTTCAGTTCATTTTAAAAGTTGTATGGTACATGATATACTACAGGAATGTCGGTAGAGCTATTTGTGTTTGATGTCCCTACTTCACATCTGTCCCATGTGGCAGAGTGTCGTGCTGCTATTGTTTATATTAATTACAGAGTGCATGCAGTGTGTGCATGCAGTTCGTGCATACAGTGTGTGCATGCAGTGTGTGCATTCAAACAGGTCATCAACACAATTACAGCATCAGTAGTTGCAATGAAAATGTAATGTTTTACATGTAAAGAGTATGTGTACCTTCCATCTATAGTGTACCTTCTGAATATTGTTTTGTTGTTTTCTGTTACTCAATGTTTTATACTCATCTCATTTAAGCTATTTAAGCCAGGAGTGATTTATTAATCCCTGACATATCTTGTATAAATATATGTCATACTGATAAACTTTATCATTGATATTGTCATTTTCAATATCAAAGGTAAAACAATCTATCCATATTCCATACCAGCCATCCTGAACAGGATCGCAGTGAGAGAGCACCCTGGACAGGTTACCAGACCATTACAGAACACACATGGAGAGATGCCGTTTTGTCTGCCAGACGAAACTGTGCACACACACACACACACACACACACAACCACAGCACTAGAGGCATGTGTCAGTAGCCAAGGCCTGGAGATGTGAGGTTACACCACCGTGCCTCCGTGATGTAATAACAGGTCTATTGAAGATACGAAGGGAAACGTAAAACTCCCTTCATGCTGACATCCTGCCTTCAAACACCTGAGAGGGTTTTGTGGTTAGGAAGGTGGTAAAAAGTGAAGGGGGGGCATCTATACATGAACATACAACTAACATGTACAGACAATGGAATCAAACCATCAACGGCAAGCTCATCATTTTTAACTTGCTCCTTCTCCTTCTTTTGTTAACGTCACCCTCCTTCATCCTCCCTGTGCTGCCTCTAGCTGTCATCTTGTTTCCTGGCGCAGTGTCCGTTCATCTTGCACTTGTGTTATGCAGCCGGGGTCAGTCGACCATCTCGACTCTGTTAGGTCCAGCCGGCTCAGTTGACAGAGACTGTTCCGGTTGCCACTCTTACACTTGTGGCCAACACTGCATGGCCTCACCTCTTCAGCTGTTTTCATATATTATGAAAAACATCTCTCCCAACGTTGCCTTCTTGCAGGCATCACGTTCACTATGTGATTCCTTATGATGGGGACCAGTCTCTGGTGGACTCATCCGAGAACTACTTTGTGAGTGAGAGTGTGACCAAGCAGGAGATGGACCTGATGTTAGGCTTGCTGTTGGGCTTCTGCATCAGCTGGCTGCTGCTCTGGCTGGATGGGGCTCTGCACTGTGCCATGCGGGCCTGGAGGAGCAGCGGACCGTACGGTAAGTATAGTGGGGGATCGGAGCACCTTCAGAGGTGTGGGATGAGTAGGAGCAGGTCTGCGATGCTCTTTGGAGGAGGCGACATGAAGAGGACAAGAGAGTCAATGGAACTCAAAG
>JABJVO010000039.1:3855690-3865782 GCA_026770805.1 Boulengeromyrus knoepffleri
GTATATACTCAGTGACCACTTATATATTCATTGGCCCTGTATTTACTCATTGGCCCTGTATATACTCATTGGCTCTGCATATACTCATTGGCTCTGTATATACTCAGTGACCACTTATATACTCATTGGCTCTGCATATACTCAGTGACCACTTATATATTCATTGGCCCCTTATATATTCATTCACCCCATATATACTCGTTGGCCCTGTATATACTCATGGTGTCCTTTGTTCAACTGCCCTGTGTGCGTTAAAATAAAGTTTTTTTAATTGAATTGAATTGAATACTCAGTGGCCCCATATTTACTCATTGGCCCTGTATATACTCAGTGGCCCCATATATACATTTTACTTAATGAAACACGTATGTTTTCTTCATGGTCATTTTCCTGCAATACCATGTTCCATGAACAAGGCCAGAAAAAGAGGCAAGATTGTAATTTTGAGCCTTTATCCAGAGAAGTACCTTCATATGAAGATGCTGACAACACTGTTCACATGACAGTGAGGCACCTTGAATTTAAACTTGATATAGACATCAAATGCTACATCATGCGTACATCTGTGGAATAGTACCATAGATTATTATTTATTAGCTATTTCTGCAGGAAAGCACATTTTCTGAATTGGTACATAGTTATTGGTTTTTATGGTCATCACACATCGAGATCCAGAAGCAGCGATGAACAAGAACAGGGTTTAATAAAGGCAATATTAGAGCAGCAGACTGGAACAAGGGGCAGCCAGACTAAGACAAAGACAGGCAGCAAGGAGGACCAGGTGGCTAACACTGAAGGCAAAGACTCACGCAGGTAGGAAGACAAGGTTGAGGGGTGCAATGTCTGGAGGAGGAGGACAGCTGGGGAGTTGGGGTATTAGTAGGCAGAGGGAAAATGAGGGAAGAAGAGGCACTTTATCACAACTAGGTGAGCTTGGAGCAGTGCAAGGAAGATAGACTGCATGCTCCCTCTGCTGGTGCCTGGGGATATTGCAGCACAAAGAGAAGTCTGTTCTTAACCCAGTTAAGAATAGGGCACATGCAGAATATTTTGTACAAAAAAAAATACTGTTTATATATGACATTACCTGACATATCATCAGTGATTTACCTGAGACATTGATCCCACTGTCTTCCTGTGAGATAATGATGGGTGTTGGAGATCCAGAAATGGATAATAAATTATGAGAGCCTGCTTTGTCTCTGTGTTGGCAGTTCTACATCAGAGATAATATATGTGTAGAATGGGTATCATTTTTGCAAAGTAAAATTACCAGTTGTTTGTACCTTGGGGAGTCCATTTTTGTACCTTAAAAAGTACAGGATTGTAAGGTACAGCCTGAGTAACAAGCAAAGGTACCAACGTGTACAGAGTCAAATAAAATGCATTTGAAAGTATAGAAATAGATTGTTTAAAATTGCATTACAATTAAAATCATCAACACGCTCCCCTAACTCTGTCCCTACTGAAGTTCAAGCAAACATTTTCAGTACTTACTAACTGTGTACTCCATATCGCTAATACATCACTTACTACAGGCATTTCCCCAGATTTTTTTAAGTGTGCTGAAGTTGGACTGTGACTTAAGCTTCCTTAGATAAAACTATTCTTAATGACTTTAAGCCAATTTCTAATCTTCTTTTTATGAGTACAATTTTTGAGAAATATTACTGGATTCTTGCAAAATAATGATATTTTTCATAAATCTCAGTCAGGTTTTATTGCTCGCCATAGTACAGGAACAGCCTACAGGTTGTCAGTGATCTCAGTCCCAACATTGATGCACACAACACTGATGCAAACAAAACTTCAGTTCTGTTGGATTTTAGTGTTGTGTTTGGACACTATTGCTCACCAAATCTTGCTACATAGCCTGGAAGCTTTGGGTTGTTCTTATTTGAACTGGTTTAAGACATACATAACAGGCAGAAGTTTTTAGGTCAAACTAGGTAATTGCTGACTATCCCCTGTAAAGACTTGCTATGGAATAGTGAGTGGCTGCATCCCTGCTTTATTGCTATTTACCTCTACATACTATTAGAAACTTTGCTGCGGATTTTCACTTTTATGCAGATGAATTCCAATTGCATGTATCAGTTGAACCTTGTGCTTTAGGTGTAACAAGCAATATGTAACAATGTTGTTGTAAATGAATGGATGTGCAACGACTTCCTAAAACTTAATGAAGAAAAAAACAATTGTTTTTGGTCCCAGGTACTGCTTGATAACTTGAAGTCAAGGCTTGACCGTGTGATATCACAGACAAAATCTGAGGTCAGAAATCTAAGAGTAATTCTTGACTATGATCTAAGTTTTAAAACCACATTCAGTATATTACAAATACAGAATTTTATCAGCTGAGGAACATAGCAAAGATTAGGTATTTTTATCAGTTAATAATGCTGATATATTGATACATACTTCTATTACAAGTTGCCTTTACTATTGTAATTCCCTTTTTAATTTAACTTTTTTCTGGTTTGCCAAAACTGACCATTAATAAGTTACAATTAATTCAGAATTCTACTGCCAGAATATTCACAAAAAGTAAGAAAATTGATCATAATACACCAATTTTGTATAACCTCCACTGGCTACTCATATCTTAGAATTGATTTTAATATTCTGCGATCTACCTACTCTAGTCGTCTGTGTATACAGCACCAAGGGTGAGACATACATACAGTTGTAAGGCAGCTTTTAGCTACTGTGCACCAAAACCATGAAACACACTGCCAGAAGACATCAAAAAGCAGAGTTGCTTAACACTATTCAAAGTTATTAAAATATCATCTATCTGCATTGGTTTTCAATCTGTCTAAAGTGTTTAATTATATTTCACTTTTTATTTTCTTGTTCTCTTTTATCATTGTTGTATTATTTGTTACTTTCATTGTGATGGTCTGTCTCTGTCTATACTGCCATGTGCCTGTTTGACCAGCAGAGGTCTCTGCAGGGGTCACCTGTCTAGATCAGGGGTCACCAACCTTTTTGACACTGAGAACTACTTCATGGGTACTGAGTCATACGAAGGGCTACCAGTTTGAAACGCCCTCCTAAACTTATCTAAACTTCATGTATAATAAACATGTTTTAAATGCTGTTTTTTTTAGATATTGTAATTTTTAAATCTATATAAATGCAAATGTGATTAAAGAAGAATAGCAACAGGATAAAATTAAATTTCACACGCTGCTCACTGGTGAGTTGTGCTATTTTTAGAACAGGTCTGCTGGTGACTCATGTGGTCCTTGGGGGCATCCTGGTGCCCGCGGGCACCATGTTGGTGACCTCTGATCTAGAGCGTGGATGTTGAGGGGCAGATTCGCTGCATGAGGGGGAAGGTTCGGGCTCTGGGCCAGGTTGGTATCAAGACCGCTTCCAGCCACTCCGGAGTCTATCTGGGCCACAGAGGAATGGATACCAGGGTCAAGGTGAATCATGACAGGTACTCTGAGTTAATGGTGGTTTACATTGAGGACCATTGAGACCAAAATTCTGACCATGTGATAAGAGAGACAGATCGAGCAGGACGGGTTGACCACTGACTGAAAAGATATCCAGGTATTCTGCAGTACAGGCAGAGGCCTTGCTGGCAGCATCACTGATGCTCTACTGCGGTAAGAGGAGCTTTCCCCAGCTGCATGGGCTCACTAGGGCATGGAGCCTGGGTAGGCATAGAATAGGGGTGGGCAATCTTATCCGCAAAGGGCCGGTGTGTATGCAGGTTTTTGGGATAACCTGTAGGTCAGCTGTTCAAACCCAGGTGTGAGGACTCTTCAGCCAATCAATCCTCTAATTAGTAATCTAATTAGGGAGTTGCAGCGAAAACCCGCACACACACCGGCCCTTTGAGGATAAGATTGCCCACCCTGGCATAGATGGTAGGTGGATGGGTTGGCCTGCAGATGACGGTGATACTCCCACAACAGGTTATCCAAGGGATGGAAGGCTGGGTGTAGTTTTCTAGCCTAAGGTCCTCACCTCTGCAAGCCATCTCCGTGTTGAAGTCCTCTGTGGTATGCAGTAAGGTGGGCCACCACACTCCACTCCCTAGCCGCGGCTAAGGTGCAGAATTTAATTACAAGCTTAGCTGCTGACAGCAATCACTAATGAAGCTCCAGCAGTTGGTTCCTGGCATCTCTGCTCTGCAGTGGATGATCAAACCCCTCTTTTATATAAGTGATGATCTGGCTAAAAGAGTGAAGCACTGGGCTTCTCTGGTGAAATAAGGTGGTGGCCCATTCCCTGGTTCTCCAAGTCAGAAGGGAGATCACAAAACCCAGTTGCTCATTTTCAGTGCTGAACTAGGCAGCGTTGTTCTGGAGGTACAGTTCACATTGCATCAAGAATCAACAGCAGCGCTAATGGGAAGAGGGAGGATGGATGCTGGCTGTAGTGGTGACAGGTGGTGATGCAGAGGAAACAGTGAAGCGGGTGGATGTGATGTCCTCCGGGTACCTCAACAGATATAGCTCTGCTAGGTGCATTAGGAAGCAATGAATTCTGTCATGGGACAAAATTCCAGACACTGAGCAAACAGAAAGCCAAAAACGCAAAATGAGAGTCATCGTCTGTGACATAAGAGTAAGTTGAAAAGCCGGTAATCTGTCATGGGGAAGAAGGCACTTGTGCAAATGCAGGGACATTGGTACAAACACTCACATCAAGAGGGGGATTGGGACACTAGAGATCAGGAGCAGCACATGCACTGAACCACACAGGAGGTAGCTCAACAGAGGTGGATAGTTCAGGTCCAGAAAGTAAAACTCCAGACCAAGATTTTGTTTCAACCAACCAGTTGAGTACTTTACGGTGGTGATTCTTTATACTCAACTTATTTGTTGAAATAAAATCTTGGCCTGGATTTTACTTTCTGAACCTGAACTATCCACCTCTGGAACTCAAGCAGTCAAGTTTGACAAAGGTATGCTTGGTAACTGGACATCTGTCTACAATTCCTCGCAGAAACTAGACCAGTTCTACAAGTTATACAGGCAGAGTAATCACAGAGTGCAATTTAAGACATCTGTTATGCCTCAGGTGAGGGGCAAAACTCCAGAGAGCGACCAGGATACATCCTCACAATTATTACGTATTATAGAAAGAAATTATTTAGAACTATATTATGAATATGGCAGCTGTTCCTTTCAGTTCCTTTTTTACATGAATTTTTAAAATCTTTTAGAGAGAACAAAACTTCTTAACTAGGAGAGGATGCATTAAAGTTATATGAAACATGGCTGGCAGTTTATGCAGAGAAGGTGCCCCATCTGGCAAAATGGGAGGGGGAAGTTCCAATTCCAGTATCGTAATTATATCAGACTACAGATCACAGCTGTGCCAGTCCATATCGTTTTGATTTGATTATAATATTCCAATTTGGTGATAACATTCTGATAATGATAATATTCTTTACACAGATGTCAAAGGGGAGCTTCGATGCTGCTACTCATAATGCCAAGATTTCAAAACACTGGAATAGTGTTGCTTTTGAAAATACCATCATAGTAATTGCTGAGTAATTGAAGCAAATATAGCCTGGCCATAGCAGCAATACCAGCATATTCAGTAATAATATAAAAACCTACTCCTATGATGTTCTCTTTCTCAGTCACCTCCAGTGGGCTGAGGTGTCACACTCATACCCCTACATCCTGCCTCTTGGAGATGAAAACCTGTCTCCCTTTGCTCCCCGGCATTTGTCATCGTAGCAGGACAAGCTTTAGGGCAGAGAACTTTACCTGAGGTGGTGGATGTGTTCTTCAAGGTGTTTCTGATATCAACTTTACTAAGCCATGTGCTCCAGCTTACGAGTTTATTCAACAAGTAGTATATAAGAAATAGAGGGCAATTAATACCCATGTGTAAAATTTCTATATGCAGCAATACTTGCCTGAAAATAAAGCTGAGGCCTTTATCCTATTATTGGCTTGTTCAAAGCCCGTTTTACTGTTTGTGGCTGTTTGTTTTAAAGAATTCTTAATTGTTCATCATAAACTTTTTTTTTTAACAATAGGAGAACCACGATATTAAAATCCATCTAAAAAGTGTTTAATATCTGAGCAGCTTTTAAGAAGAGAGAATACTTTTAACAGCCTCAGCTCTTCTGGGAAGGCTGTCCACAATTTTAGGAGTGCGTTTATGGGAATTTTTGAATATTCAAAAAAGGGGAAGGGTCCATCCCCAAACTGGTCCCAAAAAGTTAGGAGCATGAAATTGTCCAAAATGACTTTGAATGCTGCAGCATTAAGAGTTCCTTTCACTGGAACTAAGTGGCCAAGCCCAATCCCTGAAAAATAACCCCACACCATAATCCCCCCTCCACCAAACTTTACACTTGGCACAATGAGGTCAGGCAAGTACCGATCTCCTGGCAACTGCCAAACCCAGACTCGTCCATCGGATTGCCAGTCAGAGAAGCGTGATTCCTCACTACAGAGAACACATCTCCACTGCTCTAGAGTCCAGTGGCAGTGTGCTTTACACCACTGCATCCAGCACTTTGCATTGCATATGGTGATGTAAGGCTTGGATGCAGCTGCTTGGCCATGGAAACCCATTCCATGAAGTTCTCTATGCACTGTTCTTGAGCTAATCTGAAGGCCACACGAAGTTTGGAGCTCTGTAGCTGTTGCCTCTACAGTTTGCGACTTCTGCACACTGTACATCTCAGCATGCGTTGTCCCTGCTCTGTGGCCTACCACTTTGTGGCTGAGTTGCTGTTGTTCCCACTTTGTTATAATATATAATATAATATATAATATCACTAACAGTTGACCGTGGAATATTTAGCAGCGAGAAAATTTCACAAATGGACTTATTGCATGGTGGCATCCAATTATGGTACCATGCTTGAATTCACTGAGCTCCTGAGAGTGACCCATTCTTTTGTAAATGTTTGTAGAAGCAGTCTGCATGCCTAGGTGCTTGATTTTATACACATGTGGCTATGGAAGTGATTGGAACACCTGAATTCAATGATTTGGAGGGGTGACCCAATACTTTTGGCAATGTAATGTATTTCTGGGGTAAAACGGATCCAGCTTTCCAGCAATCAAGCTTTTTAGTTGATATGACTCAGCATTTGGTTTGATGAGCATGAACATGTGCCCCCTCTATGCATCTTACAAATGTCTCTGTAAGACTTGCTCTGTGTGGGGCATGAAGAAGACTGAGTTATACTGGGAAGGGAGGAAGGAATTGGGTAGAAAACATTTAAGGATAGAGATAGAGATTGATTAGTGTTACAAAAACTACTTGTACAAAATGGAGATTAGTATTAGGAAAGCAGAGAGGTGAATAGAGAAAATAAGTGGTTGTTTTAATCTGTCGAAGAAATTTATGACACTTAGTCGGTGCTTTATGACGTCATTTTACTGCTGATATCTCTGTGGTAATGCTCAGAGAACTTTCTGGTTAACATAACTTTTATATTAGTACACAGACAGTTCGCACCTTGCAAGCATGTATGTACTTTATATAGCCTGTATGTTGCAGGTCTGGAGCGTCTGCACATTGCACGACTTTGTGGTTTTCCTGCCCTCTCTGATAAGTGAGCTCCAGACTCACACGTTTGTTCTTCAGCCTGCATTTCTGCAAAATCCAACAAGCACAAAATTCTAATACATGTTTATAATACTGAAGTTAACTCTTAATTCTCTTTAGCTTATTCTTGGGTGTTAGCTGTCTAACACACAGGTACCATAGCTTTTAATATAAAAATATATTCTAAAGCTGTATAAAAAAATATCTCTCTAGTCAAGTTTTCTCTCACAAAAGTCAGCACATGGAAAACTCATGCACGTAATCGCAAAGCAAACACTGGAGTATGACTGTGTTTACTGGCCCTGAGCAAAAACAAAATTTAACACAGTACTGTACAATGATTTGAAACAAGGAAATGCATGTGTGTGTGCATGTGATTGGACTTCACCCAGCTCACAATCTTTACAGATATCGCGTTTATCTACTTGAGCTGCAGGTGCACGTCTCCCAGGACATGTGCTGGTTCTATGCCCAGTGTAAACACATTGAGCCTGAAGAATGATGAGTCCCAGCAAGTCCATGAGCAGCATCTGCAGTCCGTTGAGGACCAGCAGAAACGAGTGAATATGCACAGCGGTGTGAAATAGCCTACTGGTGCACTACTGGTAGCTTTTGATATATTTTTTTTATGTGCTGCAAATTTTCAATAATTATATTCCACAATTTTAGCATGTTTGACTGTAATGTATGCAAAAATGACATACTGTGTGTTGTAAATAGCATATTACCGTAGGACCTGTAGGACCATACTCAATTATATGGGAACCTTTCTAGAAAGGGTCATGTTAAGCCATCTCTATCTCCCAGAATATGCATCCTATGTGCATACTGCAGTGCCAGTTACTGGGAGAATGGACCTAGGCCCAGCTGCACTTGTGAAACTATTGAAAGTAATACTGAAAGTGATCCTGAAAGTACTGGGGTGTGATTCTGTACGTGGGTGTGGAATTTTAACTGCGAAAGGGACTTTGTGGCTTAACCTAATAACACCTGACTGCTGCTACCTGCCCATAACCCTTGCAGGCTTATCGTTGGATGACTGAAACAGGGGGTAAAATCACAGAGGAAAGGCTGTCAAATTTCCAGCACCCCTTTTCTCTGTATGGATGTTGAGTGGGGTGGGGAATTAAGCTTGCCCATTCCCCTGAGGAGGGGAATTTCGATGCATTGTATATGTCACGGCGGAACGTGAGAAGGGAGGATCCACATACAGCAGTAGGCAAACTGAGGGAACTTTATTTTAAACAGACACACACAAGATAATAAACAGACTGTTAGGGGTCAAAACTGGGGCCTGTTTCACAAAGCAGGATTACTTGCTTAGCCAGATAACTTGCCAGATTTAAGGTAGTCTGGGCTAAATGTAAGTTGATGAAAATAAGGTCTATTTAGCCCATACTACCTTAAATCTGGCAAATTATCTGGCTGAGCAAGAAATCCTGCTTTGTGAAACAGACCCCAGATCAACATTTACCAACACTAACAATAAATAATAATAACAACAACAACAACAACAGATACTGTATTGTTCCCCATGGGGAAATTCTTTTTACAGCACCCTCCAACGTGTTCTCTGCAGGTGAGAGCAAGCTGGATGTGAAGGGCAGCCCCCCATAGCAGCGCCCAGGGAGCTGGGGGTTAAGGGCCTTTCTCTGGGACCCGCAGATCTGCAGAGGCCGGGCTTGAACCGGCAACCTTCTGATTACAGGCACAGGGGCTAAGCCCACTGAGCCACACACTGCCATATGTAAGAATGTTTTTTTACATATGCCGCACTCAACAAGAAGGCAGGTCTCTGTGTCCAATGTAACGATACCGAGATATCAGTTCAGCAGTATACCTTGAAAAGACTGAAGTTCTCGTTGCGCAGCCGCTGCTTGTTTTTCTGAAGCTTGCTTGGCATCATTTTGCCCGTGCGAAAGTCGAAACATCCCAGGTCCACCGTGTTGCCTAGGTATCGTGACAGTTGTGGCTTGCTCCTGAATTTCTTTCCGGTGGGGCTAGAAAAGAAAGAACCTATTGTTATTGCTAGCAACATACCTTCACAGCCACAAATTAAATAAAATAATTAAAAAAAAAAAAGCAGTGACACAATGAAAAGGATTGACAATGGTTTGTTTTTTCATCATCTGCACAATTGCTTTGTTAAAACAGGGACTTTAGGGTTCTCGTCATGTATAGCAAGGATGCTAGCTAAAAGGCCAAGTTGTGCCCTACTTTTAGCTGTATGCTATTCAGGAAAGTAGCCCTTTAGCTCCATTAAGTGCAATGAATGCAATTAATCACCGGTAAGTTATTTACCTAGTATTAATGCAATTATGAATGCACACAATTTGGGCAGCTCTGAGCAGGCATATCTTTACCACAGCCTGCACTGTCTCAATTACTCAATTACTCAGTTATTTAAAAGCGTGGATTTAAGCCATAGGGGTCGGGTGCGATGCGAGCTGGGCAGTGGCCAAAGGCAGGGACCTTGGCGGTCCGATCCTCGGCTGCAGAAGCTAGCTCTTGGGACATGGAATGTCACCTCTCTGATGGGGAAGG
>JABJVO010000039.1:3865882-3876913 GCA_026770805.1 Boulengeromyrus knoepffleri
ATTTAGCCCATACTACCTTAAATCTGGCAAGTTATCTGGCTAAGCAAGAAATCCTGCTTTGTGAAACAGGCCCCAGGAGGCAGGGAGAATGGATAAGGAGGGATATGGGCCAAACTACAGGGTTAGGCAGGGGACACAATAACACAAAACCTTAATATGAGCTGCAACTAACAGGCAGCATTAACAAAACATCTGCAATGCCTGGTCAAGGACTAGGGCAAGGGCAGGCACGTATATATATTAATAACGAGGGCTGCATGAGGAACAGGTGTGGGCCATAATAATTAACTAAATACTAGGTATCATGTGTAATGGGGAAACCAAATGGGAAACCAGTGTGGGTGATAGAAACGAGAGAAGACACAGTGTGGCCAACATGACAGACAGAGACAGATCATGACATCATCCAAACGGAGATGCATTCATTACATTAATTTGTGTTAATAATATTAGCATAGATTTCTAATAGAATTTATTTTCTATACTGAATAAACAGACTATAAGATTGTATATGCGATTAATTACCAAGGCATACGATTAATCCTGAATTAAATAATAATAATTGTTTTACAGCTCTATTAACAATTTTTTTATCACACTGTACTAACCTAATAGCATCTTTGACACCTTTCCCCTCCCCCATATCATGTAGCTTTTCTTTGCTGGCACTGCAGAGGGGGTCAGTACTTGTAGGGGCGTGAGCGAGCGAATTTCACTCAAGTAAAATCGGCTGGTCGCCAGCTGCCTATGTCATATATGAGATTGACTGGTCTTCTTGGCCAATCCCATTTTCAGACTTATTCCAGTTAGCCAATCAACTTGAAAGGCCTGACCAATTAGTATTTTGTATTAGATTCTCTGTTTTCCAAAGTGAAAAATTAGTAGAGATGTTGACAACCTAGATTTAATGCATCACTTTTTTCTCATCCCATCCCCCTTCACCAAAGTGTCTTAATATAGATATAAAAAAAGGATGTGAGAATCAGAAAATTTTTGGGTAGCTTAATGACTGCTACGGATGGACCATGTACCAACCGAGTTACTGTGTGGTACTCTGAATGAGCAAATGATTTTTAAAAATGATTAAATTATATACTAAAAATAATGCAAGTTCATGGGACAACACTAGCCATACCTCGGGCTAGTTAGTCTTATCTCTTGTCCCTACCCGCCTGTTAATCATTCACAGCTGCCTTGTGTTTGATCCCTTGTTAGTCAGGTATATTAGTGTCTCCTGGTCCTGCGCTCCCAGTTTTGCCATTGTTATCTGTCAGCATGTTGTATCCTGTCTACTCCTTTCAATAAAGACCCCTTTCACAGGTTTTACTCAATAAAGTCTGCATTTGGGTCATCCCTCGTCGGCAATCGTGACAGGTTGTCAGGTTAGCACGCATTTATATGTTTGTACAGATTAATTCATATTCTTCTATAGGTGATGAATAATGTTAAAATAATGTCTTAATTATATTACATTCTTTTCTTGGGTGACAATGAAAACTGACTGTTGTTCATTTATACATATATTATTCATATATTTTGTATTTGCGTTTTATTCATTTGTTGAAGGTTTTTGTTCAAAGTGACTTACACAACAGCTGACAAATGCAACTAGGCACAAAAAACTTGCAGTCATGTGCTTATACACATCATAACAAGGTGTCACTTCCTACAGAAGCTCAACACTTCTTAAGAAAATGAATATGGAAATTCTAAACCATATAAAACATTTTAAGAAATAAATGCATTGAAGTCATAATGGAATCAACATGGTAGTAATTTAGGTTTTGTAGCATTAGAAATTTAAGGTGGTAACAGGTGCTAGATGCCCATTTTCCTGGTGGGACGGGTACATGGGCCGGCAAAATTTATATGGTCCCGCCTGAAATTTAATCCCAATCCAGCCCTGCTACTAAACCACATGCCTGCAGTAATCCTGTCGGTTCTGTTCCATTTCTGTTTTTTTTTTTTTTACAATTTAAAGCCTGTCCCAAGCTGCTCAGGGCACAAAGAAGGGTGGTTCTCAGGAAGAAATCTTCTGTTCTCACTTTCAAGATGGTTCTGCTATTTCAAAAGAGGAAGCTTCAGAAGATCATTCTGGGAAAAACACAATTATACCTATAAGCAAATGGTTACCCTGCTGAAAAAACCAGCATGACCAGCATAATGTATGCTGGTTATACCAGCATATGTTGTGTCTTTGTGCCGGTGGACCAGCATCATTAATGAAATATTGCTGGTGGTCCAGCTATGTTAGTCCACCAGCTAAACCAGCAACTAACCAGCACAGACCAGCAGGGAAATCATGCTGGTCTATGCTCTTTTGTTTTGAGCAGGGAAATGTTTACGAAAATGTAAAAAATGTTTAACGCAATTAAAACTTACTGTCTTTAGTCATTAAAGTCAACTGAATTAAAATGTCATTCCCCCTCCACACATAAGCTGTGATGTATGCAATACATCCATCATTTTCATTTAGTACTGTCAGGTACATACTTACGAGCAAGCATTCATAAATGTTTTATTACATAGCATAGTACAGAAGTGTATATACAGTGGCAATCAAAATTACAGAACAAGGGGTGTTTTTGTAATATAGAAAGTCACAACTTATCCGACTTCAATGTTATTCTATCACAAATAGATGTATTTTAATCATATTTCATCAGTGAAAGCTATGGTTTAAACAAGAAATGTGAAGGGACAGGATCAAAATTAGAGAGCAATTTGTTATACTTCAGTTTTTGGATCTAATCTTAAATATCTTGAAATATCTGGCAACCCCGATCTATCTGGCAACATTGGTAGCCATTTTCCAAGATGGTGGACCTCTCCAAGGTGCCTGAAACCCTGTGATGTCATCTTGTTCAGATGAAGCCTAATGGGATGACCCTCGTAGCCACTGGAAGAGAAGTTATTTGATCCAAGAGCTTCCTTTCTCAAATATTGAAGCTGTACAATAAAAGTCATTCAAGTCCCAAAAAAACGCTGGTTGCCCAAGTGAACAGGGTGATAGGGAAACTCTTGGTGGAAGATCTGTTCAACACTGCAGCTGTAATTGCTCACCAAATTAGTTCTGGGCAGGGCGAGAACTTGTCTTGAAAGGGTCACATCATCTGGGTAGATATGGACTGAAAGGCCACTTTCTGGTGACCAAGTCACTCAGCAAGAAGACTGAGAAGGATAGACGAGCCCTTTGCTGAGGAGAATGTTATGTGGACAGAGGAGAACCAGTCCAAAGTTAATTTCCGTGATGAAAGCAAGTTTAATTTAGTTAGTTCAGATGGGAAACATTATTTGTGGCGTTGAACTGAGGAAAAACTCCACCAAAAGTGTGTGAAGAAGTGAGAAGAGGTGGGAGGGGTATGAGTCATTGTATGTGGTATGTTCTCTGCTGCAGGAGTCAGGCCTCTCATATGGCTACATTGTAAGGTGAATGCTAATGAGCATCAGAACCACCTCCTGCAACATGAGGTTCCTTCCTTACGAGCATCACCCAGTCAGCCAATCACTTTGATAGAAGATAATGTGAAGCAACTCCTCAAAGCTGAGAACACCCAGGTGATAAAATGGCCAGTTACTAAATTGTGGAAGGAACTTGAAGACGAGTGGGACAACATCAAGTCAGAGCAGTGTGAGAAAGTGGTTGTGTTGTGGGCACCGATGTGCCACTCATTGAAAAAAAGGGCTCCTATGCTTCCTTTTAATTTCTGAACCATATAAAAATTGACAGAATTCATTTGTAAGGTTCTTCTACAAAATATATATATAACTGTTCCCTGATTTTGATTGCATGCCTTCTTCAAATTTCTTGTTTGTGAAGTGGCATAGCTGACGCTGATGAAATATGATTGAAACACATCTTTTCATATTATAATAATTTTGAATCCGGATAAGCTGTGACTTTGTATTTCACAAAAAGTCTCTTGTTCTCTAATTTGATCGCCTCTGTGTACAATGAGCCCTACACAGGCAATCAAAGTTCTACGCTCACACAGGACGCACCAACCGGCTTCGCTCCGCTCGCCCCGCTACGTTGTCCTATTTTGGGGCGGCGTGCTGGTCACGTGTTGGAAATCGAGCAGCAGGGCGGCGGCGAACGCCTCGGTAGCGGAGTGCGGGAGTGCGGAGTGCCGGCCCGCATGCCAGTGAAATATGGATCCAGGTAGGGCAGACTGAACACCAAGAGAAAACTTTTTCCTCCAGTATTGCTGCCTAGTTTTGTTTCGATTGAATTTGATTTTCCGATTGCATGTAATAACGGAATGCTGCATGCATATGTTGTTTAATGAGCCAAGCTGTTTTTTTGTTTAAAAAAATAATAATGGGAAGTATTATAATATGAGCAAAAAGAATGTGATCAGAGTTCGGGAACCAACTTCCACTGATACGGTTTACAGCTCTTTATTCTTTAGTTGTTATTATTATCATTAGCTAGCTTCCGTGCCATTTCTGCATTACCTAGTTACGGCAGATGAAATATTTTTCAATGTATGTATTACCCTTCGTTGAACAGTTACTTGGCTATTGACTTATCGCAGAGGCTGCACATTGCGTTTCACGTAGACTTCTCTGTTGTATGTCCCTTTACCTTCTATTCAGCTAGTTAGCCACCTTTGCGATTGTGCTGGATCTCCAGCCTACGTCGCAGATTTTCTTATCCTCAGGTCTGTCATCCTATTTGATGATGTTTTCCTATATAATATTCAGCGATTATAACGACTGTCAATCGACAGAGTCCATATCAAAAAATGTTATTTCTCCTAAGAGACCGCCTCGATTCCTTTGTAGCCATATGAAAACAACGCAAAGGGCTGGATTCGTGCGTGCTAAGTCACGTGACACCGAGAATGCTGTATTATTATTTGGGAATTACACTCTTGTAAAAAAAAATTTCATGCGTTTT
The DNA here is from genome assembly GCA_026770805.1 of Boulengeromyrus knoepffleri. Lineage (NCBI taxonomy): Eukaryota > Metazoa > Chordata > Actinopteri > Osteoglossiformes > Mormyridae > Boulengeromyrus > Boulengeromyrus knoepffleri. The sequence goes on from JABJVO010000039.1 coordinate 3,870,786, forward strand.
ATGTAAGGGTACTGTGGATGAAGCTATACTACAAAATATTTTTGCTACAGAGGCAAATATCACTTATCACGCTTGATCTTTAAAATTTTTCTGTAAACAAAGTAAACGCACTTATTAAATGCACTTCCACGAATAACATCAAAGTCTGCTTGGTGGTTAACATGGATTTCGTCTGCTGCTGCACCGACAAGCTCAACATTTTGACAATTCCACTGAAGACAAAAGTCACATTACATGCAGTAATTATACAGTGCTGAGAATATACAGTGTCTAGTCCACTGTGCCAGCAAAGCAATTCTCTGTTCCTCTTTTGTATTTTGGGGGTTCATGTGATGGGGTTGTCATCTGACATGTTCTCACATGGTCATCATAATGAATAGCTACATTTTTAAAGATCTAGTTGGACTTCATTGACCCCTTGGGGAAATTCTGCTGCATACAGCAGCAAGAACGTTGTGCACAGACAAACAAACATACAGTGCAAGACAGACATAGTGCAAAGAGAGTAAACAGTGCAAACAAGTAAACAGGGTGTGAACAAATTCAAAAAGTACACAGTATACAAATAGAATACCCAGAACAACAGAATATTGTAATATTACAGAAATAAATATTTAAATATAAATTAATTGGTGGTATATGTGTAATTAAAGAACAGATAGCATTGGATCTTCATCGTACAAGATGGGTCACTTGCTGACGTGTAATGGCTGTGGTGCAGGAGTGGCACGTTGGGAGGAAGCATTGTAGTGTCTGATGGCAGCAGGCAGGAATGATCCCCAGTAATGAGATTTAGCACATTGCAGTGGAATGTGCAGGTGGCTAAATGTCTCCCGGATAGCGCCCCCTGAAGGGGATGGGCAGAACTGTTCATAATCTTGTCCAATTTTGCCAACATCCTCTTCTCTGGTACTGGCCCGGGGCATCCAGGGTGAGTCTTGTGATGGAGTTGACCTTCCTGGTGACATAGGTGTTAAGTCCCATGGTTTAACAAATTCGACTTCAGTGTTTTTGTCTTTTTGGCTATCTCACAGGTATGTCATGCACTTTAACCAAACAAAAAAGTTTACTTCCATAACAGAAATCACCTGCTGCAAAGGCTTATCTGATTACATATGAAAATATATGTCCCCCCCGTTATAAACAATACGCTGGGGTCTCTGCTGCCACCCAGGTAGTAACATTTACATTTTTGAATCCAGTTATATTCTGTAGTTACTATAGGTCTGTGTTACTGGTCAGATTTTTTTCAGTGTCTGTTTGACTGCAAGTGTTATTTTGCAGTAATAATAATAAAAGCAAAAGATTTGAGCGTAAAAGAGTCTTTTTTGATGGCTCACAGTTTTCCATCACCCAGCTGCCTGTTTTTACTGCAGTTAGGTTGACATGTATGTGATGAGTTTATTCAGGCCCTTAACCTGCAATTGCTTCATCCTGGGAATGATGTTAATCTACATCCAGCCCTATAAGGAGGTCCTCCGTCTTACAGGGAAAAACTTGGGGGTTGGTGGCAGGATTGGCACTCCAGCCACTGGAAAAAAACTCTCACTGGTCCATTTGGACTAGTATGATGCAGAGGTGTCACCTGCCACATGGCTGCACTCAGGTTCTCATCCCTGAGGTGGTTTGTCGTGTGGTGGGTGTGGCAATGCACTGTAATCAGGGCATGATCCTTACCCCTCTCTCTCTTAGCTAAAATGTTCAGTAACATGAATTAATGTAACGAGATATATGAACTTAAAGAACATATCTGAAGAAATACTAAAACCAGTAGTTACATCGAAATTCATCCACAGTCCTGTCAATCTGTCTGCCTATCTATCTATCCATCCATCCTGCTTCCTAACAGGCCCTCCAAGGCAGGGAAACAGCCTATTTTACTTATACACTATATAAAATATATTAGTTCTGCCTTCTGATATACGGATGTTTATCAGACAAGTTTATTGTGCAGTGTATTGGCGATCTATAAAGCAGCACAGTGGTTCTTTCATTTACGATCTGTGACGTGTTAATGTTCGTTACGCAGAACCTTTAGTCACACGCATATGTACATCCGAATAGCACAATGGCTTTCTGTGCTGCTTAGCGAATGGAGGGACACTTTTCAATCTTAATTGAGGCGTAGAATTCATCCAGCTGTAAAGAATTAAACTTTTCTTTCAATGTTGCGTCACACTACAGATCGATCAGCTCCAGTTGCGCTGCTGTCGGGTAGTCGAAAGTAAAAGGACAAGATATCAGTGTCAGAGGCTGGGAAGTTTCCAGCTACAGAAAAGATCAGCGGCTAACTCAAGTTCACCTGGGGCATCGGGGCTAAAATCCTCGGGGTTATAACCCCGCGTGATCGGACCTAACGACGCCCATGGTTAGAGATCTTTCAGTTTAATCGAAAAAGGCCAATCGACGGGAAACTTCTCCACGCTAGCCTATGAGAGATTTGTGGTACCGTTGTACCTTAGTATGCGACACATTTAGTATTCAGGGACGGGAAACGGGGGGGAGGCGTGTACTTCCCAGTATTTAATTTAACTTCATTCACCCCCTGTAAACAGACCTTTGCCTTTACATTATTAAGTTGTGTCTCCCAGTCAGTGAGTGGCTGATCATCTGTTTTGCGAATGCATTGTCTGCCATCTAGCGGCCTGAATCACAAAGCGCAATATCTCATATCGCCAAACACAATAAACAAAAACAATAAACGAATATATATTCGTTCAGAATTGCAGTAGCAACTATTCACTTACCTAGCCACTTCGGAAACTTACTTTCACTCTTGGTTTGTTCTGACTAACTCCTCTTTTTAAAAGATATAATTAACTAATTGGTAGAATTAGAAGTGGCCTTATATAAAACAAATTCACCAAATTATCTCGAAAGATGAATTCATTATTCATATACGCTCCTCGATTTTACAAAGTTACGATTTACGATTAGGGTGACCAGATAATCCACGACAGGGAGGACACTAAACTGGGTCATGGACGATACTTCATTGATGCCGGGCGATGGCAGCACCCACATGCAGACACGCTTCCAGTCTCTGTAGTGCTGAACAGAACAATATATTGTACATTTACTTTTTTATCTATAGATTTTTTCGACTTAGGATGGGTTTGTCGGAACGTAAACCCGTCGAAAGTCGAGGAGCAACTGCGTAGAAAACGCGAGCTCATTATAAAGGTTTTTATCGATCTTTGCGACCCTCCATTGTTATCCCCATTCGAAGGCATTCCCTGTGAGTAAAATGTTACATTGATTGTTACATTTAGCCGCATTTAGAGTTGTTAAATGCTACAATGTACTAACCTTTTACTTATCAGTGAATATATTTGTATTTTCAGTTTCACACCACTCACATGATAAACACTCTAAACCTCATTACCTCTGTGTCCAGGAGCCATTATGTGGAGGTTAGGGTGACAAAATTTTGCTTTGCAAAAAAGTTGATAAGGGTGCAGGACGCAGAGAGAGGCGTCAAAACGCAGATACACGCACACAAAGTATTCTGACTATAGACGGCAAATGTCAGCACGAGACATAACCATATCCCAGACTTTTCAAGTATTTTTACGTCACAAAGAAGAGGATAAGTCTGAGAAAAAGAGGACGTATGGTCACCCTAACGGAGGTGTTTCACTTGCTGGATAACTAAATGTGGGATTCAGCAAGGCCAGTATAGAGATTCATTTTCTCCAAGTAATGTTAAAGCTGATGTCACTTGTTCACTTTACTGCAGCTAGATAGTAAACGCTAGCAGCAATGAGGTTTGATAACCGATTATAACTAATCTGATATGATATAAAATAGGTGCTACATGTAATAACTGGCTAGGAGTACATTACGAGTCAGGATGGGCCGAAGCTAGCTGCTTAGCATGCTAATGTACGTAGTTTCGCATTCTGTTGATAATTTTAGTTAATTTTTGCATGTTTTAAACTAGAATTCTTACATGTAGACTAGCTCCGTTAATCATAGCTAAATCAGTGTGTAATCATTAGCTTTATTTCACAATAAGTCACGTTCCTCAGTCCCAAAATACTCTAGTGTCGTGACAATAGCTTATAAAACTGAAAATGCCGTGTTTTGCCAGAATATAACCTGGCCATTACACTGGCAGGAACTTTTATGACATCCCACTGTAAATCCATAGGCATCAGTATGGAGCTGGTCCCCCCATTGCTGCTATAACAGCTGCCACTCTTCTGGGGAGGCTTCCCACAAGATTTTGTCTGTAGGAATTTTTGCCCATTCATCCAGCAGAACATTTCTAGGGTCAGGCACTGATGTTTGACATGAAGACCTGGCTCACAATCTCCGTTCTAGTTCATCCCAAAGGTGCTCAGTGGGGTGGAGGTCAGGGGTCTGCAGGTCAGTGAAGTTCTTCCACACCAAATTCACCCAACCATGTATTTATGGACCTTGCTTTGTGCACTGTGGCACAGTCATGTCGGAACAGAAAAGGATCTTCCCCAAACTGTTCCCACAAAGTTGCAAGCATAGAATTGTCCAAAATGTCATGGTATGCTGATGCACTAAGAGTTCCCTTCACTGGAACCAAGGGGCCTAGCCCACCCCCTGCAAAAGAACCCCATACCATTATCCCTCTTCCACCAAGCTTTACAGTTGGCAGAATGCAGTCAGGCAGGTAACGTTCTGCTGGCATCCGCCTCACCCAGACTCGTCCATCGGACTTGTCAGACAGAGAAGCTTGGTTCATCACTCCACACATTTCCACTGCAGTGCAGTCCAGTGGCAGTGTGCTATACATCATCCATCGCTTCGCATTGCACTTAGTGATGTTAGACTTGCATGCAGCTGCTCGGCCATGGAAACCCATTCCATGATGCTCCGGTCTAGCACTTTTTGAGCTGGATAATGCCAGAGGAAGTTTGGAACTCTGCAGTTATTGACTCAACAGAGTATTGATGACTTTTATGCAGTATGTGCCTCAGCAGTCGACAACCCCGCTCTGTTACTTTGTGACTGAGTTTCTGTTGTTTCTAAACTCTTCTACTTTGCAATAATACCACTTATAGTTGACCATGGAATATCTAGCAGGGAAGAAATTTCACAAACTGACTTATTGCAAGGGTGACATCCTATGTCAGCACCGCACTTCAGAATGACCCATACTTTCACAAATGTTTGCAAATCTGACTGCATGGCTAGGTGCTTGATTTTATACCTTTATATCTGTGGCAGGGCGACACAGTGGCGCAGTGGTGAGCGCTGCTGCCTCGCAGCTTGAAGGTCCTGGGTTTGGTCCCTGGGTCAGTAGGACCTTTCTGCGTGGAGTTTGCATGCTGTCCCCCGTTATACATGGGTTTCCACTGGGGGGCTCCAGTTTCCTCCCACAGTCCAAAAGTGTGCAGGACAGGTTAATTGGTGATTCTAAGTTGGCCCCATGAGTGTGTGTACCCTGCAGTGTGTTGGCAACTGCCCAGGGTTGGTTCTTGCTTGTTTCTATTGTTCCTGGGATAGGCTCTGGTCCCCCCCACGACCCCAGTTGGGATTCAGCAGTTATGGTGATGGATAGATATCTGTGGCAATGGGTGTGAATGAAACACCTGAATTCAATGATTAAGTGGTGTGTCCCAATACTTTTCTCCATATAGTGTATATTTCCTATTTTTTTCTTTTAACATGGCTGTGTATTAATGTATTTTGAAACATATGACTCTTAGTTTGTTACTGCTACTTTCAACAGATGCAGTTATTCTGCATGTGCATTAATAGTAGTGTTGTGGTATACTGGAGCTATAAGACCAAACTTATTTTATCTGTTAAAGACCCACAGTTTCCCCCCAGTATGTCCTAACCCTAACCCTACTGTGCCCCCAGTATGCCCACAGTGTGCCCACATTGCCAGCTTTGGGGCCAGTTTAGGGCCACTGTGGGCATCCAGCAGGCTGGAAATGTGGGGCATGGGTGAGCCCAGTGAAACAGCCCTAGGGATGTACTGCTATACTGATTTCACAGTATGCCACAGTCTGAAAATCGATGGTTATCATACCATGTACATTTGCTTATTACCGGTCACTATCACTATCAGAATCCGCCGGCAGACTAATGCCCAAAGCTGCAACATGTTCCTTAACCCGTTCTAACTTGCTCCTTAGAACAGT
>JABJVO010000039.1:3877013-3890286 GCA_026770805.1 Boulengeromyrus knoepffleri
GGCTTAGTCTCCAGAATTCTCCCCCAGTTTGGCTGTGGACTGCCAATCATGGCTAATAATGCTGCCTCTCTCTGCTGTGCATTTGCCCATTCACCATTAACAGCCATCTTGAAATTGTCAGGGAGCAATTCTACTAGGTCTGCAGGTATGGTTAACTGAACTATTCGACAGCAATCTTGGTCATCTAGACCGTTTGCTCTGGCTTGTCTCTGCAACTCAGCTAAGTAGGAGTGAGGATCAGACACGCCATCCCATTTACCCACATTAGCACAAAAATTTCCCACTTCAGACACAGCCAGTGGAATATGCTCACAAACCTCCTCATATTCATACTGTGCAGTGGCAGGCTGCCTGTCAACCTCGGCAGCTGCCCTTCTGCGTGTCCTGCGCTCTCTCACACGAAATGGTGCAACTTTAACTGGGCTCACATTAGCCCCCTCATCTGAAGTGTCACTATCACTGTCAGAATCCGCCGGCAGACTAATGCCCAAAGCTGCAACATGTTCCTTAACCCGTTCTAACTTGCTCCTTAGAACAGTATCCTCATCCCCAGCAGGCTTTTTATGCACTTCTGGGTTTCTAATGCTTCTGGACCAAAGTGCCTCATAAGCATTCTGACACGTCTCCAGTTCCTTTTGCAGGAATGCATTAGCTTCCTTAGCTGCTTCCAGGCCCTGCCTAAGAGAAGCTACCAGTTGCCTCAGTTCAATGCTGTTTTCTGCAGCTAGCCGACGCTCTGCTCGACTAGCAGAGTTCTCCTGTTCGAGACTCTCTATTCTATTCCTCAATTCAGCAATTGTACTCCTATGCTGAGTACACTCAGACTGCGAACTTGCCAGTCTGCCGTTAATTTCTTGCTGTCCTTCCAGCAAGGCCTGTAACACGTTAGCATGCCTCTGCTTTTTCTTGGAACATTTTGTGTTCCTTTCCCTGCATGCCGCCTCTAGCCACTCTAGATGGTCTAGCTTATCTGTGAGAGATCCATATGATCCCTCCTTGTAATGCTTTGCAACAAATTCGATGTCCCACTGCCTTAATTGTAGGTTCTGAGTATAAATTTAAACTCTCACAGTATAAACTTACACAATATACCTACAGTGGTGGTTTATCTCAAGGACACAGGGTAACAATATGAGGAACCCTGATGGTGCTTTCTTACCAAAGCCCAGTTCCTCTACAAACACACCTCCTGTTTACCCTCTATTACTAATAAACAGGTAAAACCAAGAGAATTCTCATGCCTAAGTCTTGAATTACTCCCTATTTCCTATATTATTTTACTCGCAAACCAGTTATACTCACAAGTGTGATTCTTTCTGGGTCCTTCGGTTCGCAGAAGAAGGTGGCGCGTCTGGAATGAAGTCTTCTGGTCAGTCTTCTCTCTTAGGCGAAGAAATCTTCTCTCTTCTTGAGGAAAATATCAGCCAAAAAAAAATTCCCCAGGTCACTCTTCCAGTTGTTAGCCCCCTTCTCCTGGCTCGCCAATAAGATGTAAGGAATCCACTTGCAGAGTCTCTGCAGTTTCGGCAAAATGGTGGTGGTTTATTGAACAGTAAAAATAATATCACGTACAGTGTAGACGTACACCGAGTATTGAAAGGCAGCTCAAATACATAGTAAGGACAGTTCTTCATTGCCCTTTATACCCTCTCCAACAAGGGGCTGTGTGCAAGCGTTGTGAGTGCGTTTGCATGTAAAGAGTGACCTCCTGGAGTGTGAAGATCCAGAGATAGGGATGGAACAGGACAGGACGGAGACTTCCCGTGAGAGTAGATGGTAGTTCAGCCACTTTTCTGGTCACTGTATTATCTTTCTTTGCACCCTAGTGGTGCCGACTGGAACCCTCATTCTCTCCCTGACTTCCCCCATGATCATAAATTGCTAACACTGTCTGTATTCAAATGATCAACCAAGAACATCGGGGCATCTTTACTACTTTTCCTTACGCCGGTATAGAAAAAAAATGCAACTGAAGGGAGAATCTCTCCTGCGCGTGCGCATCCCCTTCCCTAATCAGCTGCCTATCGGCAGCTGGCCCTCTCGTGCCAAATCTCTTCCAGCGCGTCGCTACGGGATCCGCCTGCTTGCTTTGTACCTCGCACGTCTGCGCGTGCAGTCTCGAGCATGCGCGCGCCACATAACATTTTCTGGCACTGTCCGATCTATTCATCCTACAATTTTACAGAAAACCCATATTGTTTCCAGTAACAGCAAAGTTCAGTGGTCGCTTTATTATTTAGGGAGCACTGGTGTTAATGATTACGCTGACTGAAAAATACTGTTTTCTGTAAGTGTTCCCTCTATTTGATTTTGGGTTGATTTTGTGGTCGTCTATGTCAAGTTTTGGATCCACAATATTACCCAAATATCCCAAAATATTCGTTCATATTTTCATCAGTTGAAATTGTGTTGTGGAAGAACCACGCGTTCACTATATCATACCATACTAAAATACACACATCCAATGGGAAAAATATAGTTAAGGGAACGCCAAACAAAATTAATCAAATAAAAAATGTGTTACTGCAGATTGCAAAAACTAACATTCTTTAGGTTTGTGCTATACTTTAACAAAGACACTTTAATGTTAATTGTTTTTTTTTTAAATAAAGTTTAACAAAGCATTAAGTTTTGCCAAAACTAGTAGTCAGAGTGGAATATGTCGATGGTTGAAGGGAGAGGTTTTGTTGCTTTAAAGAATAATGAGCGTTGGTACCTGTCTGGCTCATACAGTTGCTGTCTAAATGATGAACAATAATGTATTGATAGCCTCTGTGTGTGTGTGTGTGTGTGTGTGTGTGTGAGAGAGAGAGAGAGAGCGAGCAAAAAAAGGAATGAATGAATGAATGGCGTTTAACGTGAAAGTACCCCAGGCAATTTACATTTTTTATTTTTATACATTATAGGCCTATTTGCCTTTTCTTTAATGTCTCGCTGCAACTTAAGACTTGTACCCTATAAGCAGACGTATAAGCACAACACTATACTGAATCTTAATTTTGAAATACGCCGTTCTGGATTTAAAGAGAGACTTGAGAGAGGCTATGAAGGAAATAAATTTGGATGTTCAGTGCAGATACTTAAAAAGAGTGAAACAAGTCGAGTGAACGCCGTAGAGTGCAGTAGGAGAGGCGGGCTTTTGCAGCTATACGCTCCCGAAGTAAATCCAGGTGTTACACCAGCGATTATTGCTGCCCTCGAGAGTCGCTTATTATCGATGTATTTAATTTCATCGATTTGGAGCGAACCGGTTATTCAGAAGACCTGAAGCTTGTAGCTCTTTACTAAAGGTAAGTGGTTTAAACTATTTATACTTGATCTGTCTAAAACCTGCAGTACTGGTTTATAAGCAGACGCAACCGTCTGTGCTGGTTTTACTATGTCCAGATCGGACTCCGATTACTTGAAATAAAAATTAATCGGTCAAATTACTTAACCTTCAGGCGACGCTTTTGTACAGTATTTGCAATTATAAAAGAAATCGACGCAATTAGAAACTATGACAATATTACAATATGCCTGAAATAGACGTCTGTTGACACAGCAGCGATTACCCCAAATTCGTGGTGGAAAAGGTGAAAAAAAACTGCCCGAAGAAAAATGGCTCGTCTTTTAAAATTAATTTACAATTACCTGACACCCAGAAGTAAGCCGTGGAGTGTGGTAATATGGCCACAGTGTGTTGTAGGGGATACTGAACGCGGAAATCCGGCTGGACTAAGCGCGACACTCATCAGTAATTAAAATTATGTGCTCCGTTTCGCAGTTAAGTCTGGTTAAGAAACCAGCAAGGCGCATCAAGTTGCATTTAAATTAGTACTTGTAAACGGAGCAAATCGAAATGTAATTATTTGGAAACTATATATTTGTGTTTCCAACTTTTGTGTCCTGCATTCTGCATCGTTTTTACAAGTCCGATGCAAATAAACCCTGCCATAAAACGGAATTACACAGAAAAGTATACCTGAATAACAACAACAGCGACAATAACAACTATTTACGAGATATATATATATATATAGGCCTATACGTAAACTGGAATTGTGAAGATACCCGAACAGGGAGTTAAATGAAAACGCAGTGTTACTTTTTAGGTATAACATAAAAAATTTAAGCAGTCAGAACAATACAATTTACAGTAATGTTTCTTTGGGAGACCGATATGTCACTTTTTCCATCAAATTTTGTGCTGTATCAGTCAGAATATACCGTCAGTCACGAAAACAGTTGGACTTAGGCCAGTATGTTTTTAATGAATGCTGACAACAATTATGCTGTATCATTAAATAAGTCTGTCGCGGTCATTTAATTCTCTTGTTGATCACATTTGATGAAACACCAGTACCGTTTCTGTGTAATCAGCAGTACAGTTCTTGATTGCTATTCTTATAAATCCATAGAACAAGGACTGAGAACCCACACCCTGCAGTGTATGTGGGGAAAACAAAAGCGTGGTAAACCAACCGGTGTGTGTACATAGCGCGTGTTTACCTGGGGTTGCACGCCCAGCAGCGACATACTGCTGTGTGAGAGCACGTTTCCCTTTATGTGGCTTAGGTAGTTACACAATCTTTTGAATCGTCACTGCCACAGGATTTCTGTTCTTCCATTGTGAAGATGGAGAATTTACACAGGTGAGGCTGAAGTGGTGACATGTCGGTTTTGCACGTACAGGTTAACGCTGTTAGCTGTCAACCATTAGCCCTTGCTTTGTTGATGTTGCATAATCCTAGCATATGCCCTAATAACTTGAAGGGACTGAACAATTATTTTTGATTTGCAGGTAACAGTCAGCCATTACTGGCCGGGTGTGGTGACCCCTGCCACTGCACCATCTCCAATATGGTGTGTTCCCTGCCGACCGCATCATAAATAAACATGGTTCAGTCCTTGGGACATTTTCACTGCGTTGCCATGCTGGTGGCATTCAAAGCAATACATACACAAGCATTCTGAGATGCAGTGTTTTATGGAACTAAGTGTGAAATCCATCGTATAAATGTATTGTCTTCATTACTTTAACACTGATTTTAAATGATCTAGAATTCAGGTACCAGGTACAAGCCAAGGAAAAAATAACAATAAAAACTAAATGTCAGTTTTATAATTTCAAATTGAGATGTTCTTATCTAGTCAATTCCTGTTTATTGTTTTAGCAGCATGCTATGAGCAGTGTGTAGTGTGTTAGCTGGGTTGTTTTTGTATAAGTATCGATAGGTGTGCTGGGTCATTACTGTTCTCCATGCACGGTGCCCCTGTGCTTCTGTGTAGACCAGCAGCCTTTGCCGATGACCTCCTGTGTTTCTCCCCCAGGATGTGCAGGGTTACCGGCTTGTGCCTTGGCGCGTGTGGCTGTGCCGCGTGTTTGCCGTGCTGTCGGTGGGCCTGCTGCTCTTACTCTTCCACTGGCGCCCCCGTCTGGCCGTGTTAGCCCGCTGTAACCTCTGTCCCCTGGCCCTGGCTGATATTCTACTCGTCAGGGTGAGATTGGACTTCAGGGACCGCTGAACATTAGCATCTGACTTGATTTCTGTAGTTCGGAAATGGGAGCATTAAAAGGTTATTCAGTTCTTTCTTACTCTGTATTCTATAATTGTTGTGGTAAACACAGCCAGTCTTATTGGCCCAAACTTTATTTTATACATTATGAAAAACTTAAGGAATGTTTTGGTCCCCCAGTCAGAGTACAACAGTGTTTATACAAGATGAATTGTACTAAACTCTGTTAGACTGAAGCGACTGAAAGACCTTGGACAGTGGAGAAAGTTGCAGAACTGGTTCAGAGTCAACTTTGCCGTCCCTGCACTCGTACTAGCAGAAATATGAGAGCTCTATCCTGCATTGTCAGCTTCATTGTATCCATGACCAGCTAGCCTGTAGTGTCAAGTTTGTGCACATTTGTGTTTGCATCTTCTTTAATATTTAAAGTATTTAATAATTTTGTCTTGCCAGCTTGTCTTGTATTGAATTTGCAAATGGAACAGCTCTGCACCTTTATTGTCTCTTCCTGTTACAAGCACAGGGATTTCTGGATAAGCTAATGGATTAGAGACTGAGAAACGAAGATGGTTTTGTACCTTTGGAATGTGACTTGGATTGTTCCTGTGCTTACTGTCCTATGCCACCCCCCCCCATCCCTGCCCCAGAATGCCCATGGGCAGAGCTTCATTGTAGAGGTACAGATACTGGAGATGGATGATGGCAGGTAAGCCCAGCAAGGAACAGTGAGTGCCCAGATCTGATTAGCGGTGTGGTTGCTTTGGGTATGCGGCGTACTCAGGCGGGTGCGTGCCCCCCCTCCAGTGCGGAACACCCGGCCAGTGATGTTGAGGAGTTTGACTGGAGGGATACAGTGCATCTTCACAACGAGCAGGTCAGGGAGCTGTTTCTGGGTATGGGTTAGGGGTGTATGAGTGCAGTCAGTCATGAATTCCTTTTTATACCATGTTGTTTTTTTTTTCTTGTTTTTTAGAAAGCGTCCCTTCGCTACTTTATATTTGAGGGGATTCGTTACATTTGGATGATGAAGAAGGGTGCCTTCTGTCCTGTAAGGTAGGATTCGCGGGAGGGGCACGTTGAAGGACTTCAAGAAAAAGTGGTTCTCAACTGGCCTAGTCTGCGGATCCATATTGTTCCTCAGCCATTTAAGTTGCTGCCCTAAGTGTTTTGTTTGTATTTGTTTGTTTCACCAAAAATGGTGACAGTGTGGTCATCAGATTTCTGGGATGGAATTTTGCATCATTTGCCACCACAAAAGCCAGACATCACAAAAGATGTGTATATTTTTTAAGCACACGATCCCTGACCCGACGAAAATGGTTTTGCAACCCAAAAGTAGTTGAGAACCACTGTTTTAATACATCACCAAGATGGCTAAATAATGTTCATGCGTTAAAAGGGGGCAGAAGTCTCAAAGTGTCTTTCTGCACAGTGTCCTCAGTGAGGACTGGACGTCCTCTGACATATACCGCCAGCAGGGGGGGCTGAGCCGCCATGAACAGAGCTCCAGGTGAACGGGCACTTCTTCCTTATACAGATAGTCTGACAATTATATGTCCAGTCATGCACCTACAGATGTACATTTGCACCTCTACATTCATCTCCCTGCTCCCTCTGTGCTCACGCTTAAATGTGTCCTGTCCTACATCCGGTTGCAGGAGAAAGGTGTATGGGCCGAACCTCATAGATGTTCCTGTGAAGTCCTGTGCTCGGCTGCTGGTGGAGGAGGTGCTGGATTCCATCCATGTGTCTGTTTCTGTGTACTGGATCCCCTTGGTCCTGCTAGTCCAGTTGACCCTCATTTCCTCCCCTTCAGGTCCTCAATCCCTTCTACCTGTTCCAGATCTTCAGTATCATCTTATGGATGAGTGACAACTACTTCTACTATGCAGGCTGCATCCTTGTCATCTCACTTATTTCTATAGCCATCTCCCTCTATGAAATTCGTAAGGTGAGGATGGAGCAGGAGCAAGTGTGATCTTTCATATTTTCTTGTGAGTTTACAATGCTGGGTTCTGGGTGAAGGTATGAAGGTCATCTGTGCATCATGTCAATTTTTGCATCCCCAGGATGTATGTTTATGCAGATTGGCATGCAAAAATAGTTTCCTTGTTGCATGCCTTTTTGAGACACTTAAGGGCAGGCATATTTGTTGTGACACTAGTGAAATGTGTGTGATTGTGTGATTAGTCACATGAGAGGGACAGCTGACTGGTGGGCTGCCTGTGTTTCAGCAAAGCAGGACCCTGCGCAGAATGGCCCACCTGGTGGTCAATGTGACGGTCCGCAGGGACACTGGCGGTGAGTGTCATCCTGGCTCTACGTGTCATTACCCCATCCTGATCCTGCATGGAGCTCAAACTCGCTCATCTGTCTCCCTTTTACCGGCAGAGGAGGAGAGCGTGAGCTCTGTGGACCTCGTGCCTGGGGACTGTGTGCTGATTCCTCCAGAGGGCCTGCTCATGCCCTGTGACGCCGCCCTGCTGGTTGGGGAGTGCATGATCAATGAGAGCATGCTCACTGGTGAGGCAGATTGTTTGTCTATAATTAATAAGCTTTTTATGTCATATATTTTGCTGTGCATTTTGAGATTTATTTAATTTTTCTTATTCTTTTGTTTTAACATTAAAGATTTTTTTGTTAAAATTTTTAAAAATCTAATAGTTTTATGTATTAGGCAGTAATTTTCTAAGACTTATAATGTAAGCAAGTGAATAATTACTAATATAACTAGAGGTGAAGCAGTTTGTGCTGATTACAAAAATCTATGTGCCCATGATTTAATATGCTTCTGGAATATGACATTTAAAACATTGGACTACTTTTTAAATAATACTGCTCTGTCTGACCTTCTTACAATTACTCATGATTTTTGTAGTTGTTTTACCTAGAGTGTTTACCTAGACCTTAGTTTTACGTGCTTATTCTACAGATATTTAACATTCCAGCTCCAGTCCCATCTTAAAGGGGCCCTTTGATCCTCATTTTAACTGTTCGTGATTTTATTTTTGGGGTCTACTAGAATAGGTTTACATGCTTTGATGTTCCAAAAACATAATTTTTCTTATGCTGTCCATCTCTATTCAACCTCTGTCTGAAATGCTATGTTAAAGCCCCACCCCTGATGAGCCCAGTGTGCTCTGATTGGTCAGCTTTCCCGATTGGTCAGCTTGCCCTACACATTCCGCCCCTGTCTTGCAGTCTGCAGACAGATCCTTGCAGGTAGGCGGCCAATAAGGGTTGTGTTACAAGATGACCTCACCATGTCACGGAAGTAAGGGTTGGAATTCCAACGAGGTGTTTTAGGCAGATTAGAGAAGAGGGGTTTCTGTGGTAACAGTTACTATGTTTGGCATGTAGTTTGGTTCTTATGACTTTGCAGACCATTTACTTGCACAATAACTCTATAACACACTAAAGGAATGGGAAAGACCAGAAAAGCATATTATGGCCCCTTATGTTGGTAAATGTAGCAGGCCCTGCTGTCTCACTGCAACCCCGCCATTCTTTCAGGTGAAAGCGTGCCTGTGATGAAAACTCCCCTTCCGTTCAGTGCAGGCAAATACAGTCCTGACTCTCAGCGCAGACATACCCTGTTCTGTGGTACACAAGTTATCCAGGCCAGGGGGGGCCGCCAGGGGGGGAAAGGAGGTCTTGCTGTGGTCACACGCACAGGTAAGATGGTGGCATACCTACTGTACAGACAGGTTTTATGCATACCCAGGAATTCTGTTTGTGAAAGTTAACCTGGCCTCTTGTTAATCTGACCTCTTGTTAACCTGGCCTCTTGTTAACCTGGCCTCTTGTTGATTTTTAAAATTTAGTATCTTGGTGCCACTTTACAATAAGGATACCCATATAAAGGGTTTATGAATGGTTTATAATCTGGATATTAATAAGGTTGTAACACCTTGTAAATTATTAATAGACAATTTTAAACAAGTTATAAGACAGTTTTCATTTTATTGATGAGTTACTACCATTTACAAGTGGCAAGAGGGAGCCTTATTGTAAAGTGGTACCAGTATCTTTTATATGGAATGATAGATGATGTTTAGTAAATGCCTTCAACTTGTGTTTTGCTAGAGCCTCTTATTGCTTTTAGTACCATAAAAGTTAAAATTACGGTAACTGTTATGTTTTTCTCATGAAATTGAGGTTAAAAACGAGACTGACAGCTAGCAGGTATAGTTGCTACCTCTGAGGTTGTAGGTTCAAGCAGGAGAGTTTTAATAGTGTTTTGGTGGTGTTGCTGTCAAAGTCCAGTCTTGTGACTTCGCTAACAGTTGATATGTTTTGCTTGCTAACATGGGCTTTCTACCACAAACATACTTTTGAGGCGAACAATTGTATGTTTATATGTGGGTGATCATACACGTTTGTATGCATGTTGAAATGTCTAGTTTTGCATTGCCATTCCTTCCATGGTTAGTCGAAGAAGCTGAATGGATGCGTCGATGTAACATTAATGTTAACATTTTAACGTTTCTGTAGTCCGCTGCATGGAGGACAGGTTGAGTTGCAAAAGGTGATTAGTGAGCCATGCTGACATATCAGAAAGGCATGACTCAATATGTGAGAGCACCTGTTAGTCAGCACTGAAGTGAGGTTTTGCTGAGTATCGCAGGTTCCAGGTATGTGAGAACAGATGAAAAAATGCAGACTGACCTGTTAAACTTTGCCGCATAAGCTTAGCGGAACATAGCTGATAGGATATCAAATCAGCTCTGAATCACAGCTTTAGCGAGGGTGACAGATTTTCAAAGCTCTTTCCCATTACAGCTTATGTGGGTGTGTGATTTATCGCTTTTGCCTTTTAGGGTTTTTCACAGCTAAGGGTGACCTGATCAGCTCCATACTTTTCCCTCAGCCAATAAACTTCCGCTTCTACCAGGATTCCATGAAGTTCCTGCTCATCCTTGGCGCACTGGGTAAATTTCTGTTCTCATTGAGTGCAGCCATCCATCTACGCAGTGGTGCCATCAGTTTGTATACTACTCTAGGTCTTGCAAATGAATTAATTACTCCTGCTATTTAGTTTCTAATGCTAATAGTTTTTATTTGTGACACCACTGTAGAGCTTTTTTGTCCATCAATACCCCTTGTTTTATGTCACAGCTCTGACAGGCACAATCTACAGCATCGTGATCCTACGCATGAGCATGGTGAGCCTAACACTACTGATTTTTACACTTAACATATTGTTAAGTAAGGCCTGCTGATAGCCCCTGTGGCTAATAACTGGAGATACCCTGAAGGTGAACATGCAGACTTCATGCCTATGGAACCAAGGGTGGGATGCAAACACGTACCATTTCCTTGGTAGATTCTGTAATTTAAATACATGAGATTACATTTCCTGCTGAAGGATGTGGCTGTGAGATACCTTCCTGAGCCTAAAGCACTATGTTAGTTATGGTAGTGGTGTTTTCTGCACTGAGATCCAAAATGTTGCCCTCAGTAGTGCCAGGGGTAGAGTTTTTATTTTACAGGCAGTCCCCCAGGTTAAGAACGTCCAATTTACGGACAGACTCACACTTACAAAGGGACTGCCATAAAGCCCGTTGTATTAAAAAATTGAGGTAAATACAATGGTCCGTAATAATGAACACACGCCCTTGTGGCGCTTGTGATTCGTCAGCTTGAGGTATGGCACTGATCTGTCAGTTGTGAACTATTTCAAACAGGTGTTAATTGACCAGTAGCTCCCTTAAATTTGCAAGATCAGTGAGTCTGAGACTTGAAACCGCACTACATTCCTTTAAGCATTAACTTACAGCAGTAAGATGTGTTCAGCTGCATCTCAACACACTAATTCATACCTATCTGGACATCTGGCTCCAGACTCCCTGGGTGGAGCTGGTGATCCGGGCCCTGGACATCGTCACCATCGTGGTGCCACCCGCTCTGCCTGCTGCCATGACGACAGGCACCATCTACGCACAGCAACGCCTCAAGCGTCACGGCGTGTTCTGCATCAGTCCACCCCGTATCAATGTCTGTGGCAAGATATCCCTCTGCTGCTTTGATAAGGTGAGCAGGCAGCCGGCCAGTAGGCCTCAGGGAGGCATAGCGTCCGACTTACTCAGAAGCTGCTTTGCCGGGGCAGTAGACAACACAGACATCATCTTTTGTTCCTGTGCTTTACCCTCAACACCTTCCCTGCCCGCAGACAGGCACGCTGACGGAGGACGGTCTTGACGTGTGGGGTGTCCTGGAGGGTGGTGGGGAAGGCTTTGCAGAGCTCGTTCCAGACCCCCGCATGCTGCCACAGGGTCCCATGCTCTCGGCCATGGCATCCTGCCACTCCGTGGCACTGCTGGGGCCCCAGTCATTCGGAGACCCCCTGGAGCTCAAGATGATCGAGTCCACAGGCTGGGTAAGTGCCAGTGGTGGCTGTTCTGTCCTTGGCTGTGTGATACACTTAGGCCATCGCAATGTTTCATGTTACAGACCAGGGGGGTATTCCACGGAAGTAGCTAAAGAAAGCCAGGCTTTCCCGAAAAAGTCAGATTGAAACTAACGCCATCTCTAAACTTAGCCTCATGTCGTTCCACTAATGCAGTTCAGCTTTAACTAATCAAGGCTCATACAAGACAGACTTGCATAGTCTGACTTAGTGCGCACACCTGAGATATTTAAGAAGCCCAAATGAATGGATGAACGATAGATCGATCAAATGAGTCGAAAAGTGTGTAAAACGAGAGCGGTGTTTTTTTTCCACTGCAGAACAAACACTGCTGATGGAGCTGTTTGAAAAATATAAAGGTGTAATCGTTAAAAAAGGCAATACTGTGGCCATAAATGCGTCCAGGGAGCAGACAGACTAAATGCGTAAGTTACGTAAATGTTACAAGTGCCTGGTACAGTGGCACGGTGGTACAGGGGGTTATGCTCTCGCCTTACACTGTGAAAGTTCGTGGTTCGATCCCCATAACCAATGGGAAAACCTTCTGGGTTACGTTCACGTCTCATTCTTTCGGTATAATATTATTCTGTGTTATTTCATCTGCATAAAATACTTTCAATCGCATCCATGTGAAATGTTCTGCACAAAATAACCATATCTTGTCTTTGCTTTTTACAACTAAACTTTCAAAGTAGGCAGTGACTAAACAAAATCTAAAAATATCTTCCTGTTCATATTATTTTAGCGGTTCATCACAGATTTTTTTTTTCAGTTTGTCATTGCATTTCCTGTTTGACCTTTGTAATATGAGTACGCTTTTATTTGAATTATTTTGGAATTAATTGGAATGCTGTGATGTGATTTTTATTGGCTTTATTATATTTATTACATGACATGGGTAGTGAGAGCGTGGAATTTTGTCCAGCAGAACGATCTTTTGGGAATCTTTTCCCACACGTCGGACGTTCTTTGAGACAATGCTTTATCTAAGCAAGACTGTTAACCTGGTCTGGAGCAGACTTGTTCACTCGCTTGAGTTACTATGCTAGCTCAGAGGAAATTCATTTAAGACATGTTGATGGAACTGAACTCCCACCTAAATGAGCCAGACTTGTCGAAATAAGTCAGACTTTCCCTTAGTCCTGCTTCGTGGAACACCCCCCAGGACTGCTTACTGATTCACTATGAACAAACAGCGACAACTGATCTTCATGGTGGGAAAACTTTGGGGGATGTGCTGGGTCAGCAACAATGCTCAGACAGGCTGTGGCATTCAAGCTATGATCAGTTGGTATCAATGGGCTCAAAGCGTGCCAAGAAAACATTGCCCACACCATTATACCACAATGACACAAGACAGGGTGG
>JABJVO010000039.1:3890342-3905201 GCA_026770805.1 Boulengeromyrus knoepffleri
AAACCAGTCTTAAACTGTCCAGTTTTTAAAGTTTTTCCAGTCTTAAACTGTCCAGTTTCGTGAGCCTGTGCCCACTGTTGCATCAGCTTTCTGTTTTTGGCTGACAGTAATGGAACCTGACATGGTCTTCTGCTGTTGTAGCCCATACACATCAAGGTTCGATGTGATATGCATTCTGAGATGCTTTTCTGCTCACCACAGTTCATAATCTGAGTTGCCGTAACGTTTTATCACCTCAAGACAATCTGGCCATTCTCCTCTTGCCTCTCTCACCAACAAGGCATTTCCATTTGCAGAACTGGTGCTCTCGTCATTCTGCACCATTCTGAATAATAATAATAATAATAATCGATACTTTATTGATCCCCGTGGGGAAATTGTCTTTACTCCTCCCTCAACTTGCTCTTTGTAGAGTAAGTTGTCCGTGAAGGGCAGCTGCCCGTAGCGGCGGCCAGGGAGCTGGGGGTTAAGGGCCTTGCTGAAGGACCCACAGACGTGCTGAGGCTGGGTTTGAACTGGTGACCTTCTGATTACAGGCACACAGGCTTAGCCCACTGAGCCACACGCTGGAATCCTAGAGACTGTTGTGCGTGAAAATCCCAGGAGATCAACAGTTACAGAAATACTCAAACCAGCTTGTGTGGCAACAACAACTGTTCCCTGAGATCACATTTTTTTTACTCATTCTGGAGTTTGATGTGAACATTAAGTGAAGCTCCTGACCTGTATCTGCATGGTTTTATGCATTGCGCTCCTCCACATGATTATCTGATTAGATAATTGTATAAATAAGCAGGTGTACAGTTAATCCAAATGAAGTACTCGGTGAGTGTAGGTGACTGTATTTAGGTTTGTTTCAATGGTATTTAGTGTTGGAAAATAATAAACATGGCATACGGTGAAGGGGATCTGTGTGAGATCCTTGTAATAGCAAATGGTGCCTGCTGTGTGGACCACACTTTTCAGTCACATACATTCACCATGTGCATTGTCTTCCCTTGACTTCTAGCATGTGCATAACGGTTATTTTGGTGTCTTCAGGAACTGGAGGAGCCCGCGGAGGATGGAGAATCCGCAGAGATTGTTGGGGAGTTTGGGAGCTTTCGTGTCCTGGCAGTGATGAGACCACCGGCATCCGAGTTGCAGCCTCGTGGCATTGTGGGTAATCTCCAAAGGGGTGGCTGGGAGTTTGGCCTTTCTTCAAGGAAAGTTAGGATGTATTCACACTAGGCGATCTGTACCGTGCCCAAGCACGTTTGACCTTCGAAGTCCAGTGGATCTGTACCAAGCCTGGGCACTATATGCATAACCATGCCCGTGTCTTCTTGAAGAGGTGGGCCAGAGCAGGGTACAGCTGGCATCAAAGGACTGCTCTATTAGCACCATTTAAAACACAATATTGCATTAAAGACACTGTTTTTGAAATTGGCATTAAATCTGAGTTAAAGTTTATTTGAAATATTAAACAAAGTTGTGTCTGATTCTTCCTTTTAAGGTAACTGAATAGATTTGTCGTAATACCCCTGGAATTGCTGACTGCTGCCCGTAAAGTTTATCAGTAACTTTGCTTTGAGAAATATCTGACTGCGCTAAGCCGCCCCACTACCACATTATGATGTGGAATTCTTTTTTGACACCAGCTTGTCATCTGCCGTGCCAGTAGTTCACATTGAATTGTGTTTTTCCAAAAATGTCATGCATGAAAGAGACCCTGTGATAGAGACACTTGATATAATTTGGCCAATTACCACAGCCATCTAATAGGAACTAATTCTGTTGGTTTGTGAACGTAGCACAGATCCACATTATTTCTGGCCATGGAAATTTTATGTGAAGTTTGGAAAACTTATATGGAGAACATAAAAGGTCACGATTTATACCATTTACATAAGAAGTATGTTTTAAGTCATAGGATGGCCCATCCCGACTTTGCAGGCACATTTTTACGGGTGAAGATCTGTAAGTGATCCATTTTTGAAGCGAACAGGAAGGCTGCCCCAGACTCATGATCTCGTTAGCACAACACAAAAGGTATTTTTCAAACTTCACGTTAACTTTATATAGGAGAAGGTTTGGAACTTTTTTCACCTTAAGAGAAATTACACAATTTTTTTTGTTGTGACACATGAAAGGGCAGCCAGAAGTGCAGATCTGGTAAACCAGATTACATTGAGACACACAAAGATGGGCTTTTAATGAAGATTTTTTTGGAGAGGTGGGGGGTGTGACAGGAGTAGAGATTAGATGGGAAGCGGCTCTTGGGGGAATATGTCGTTATTCTGACAGTATCTAGTTTTATTTTGTATGATTATACATGTGTTGGTCAAATGCATCATTTTGTTCTTTATGTCAGTCCATCAGTGAGCCAGTGGCTATCCTGCGGAGATTCCCATTCTCATCCACCCTACAGAGGATGAGTGTGGTTACTGTGGGGCCAGGAGGACACGGTGCCCTCGCTTTCCTCAAAGGAGCTCCTGAAATGGTGGCCAGCCTTTGCCTGAAGGAGAGCGGTGAGTGGTTACAATTCTGCTGTCCAGTAGGTGGCCGGTGCACGTCGTTCTGAATAAAGGCACCTGGTGAATAGTAAAATGAAAATTTTGCCCGAAAGATAGATAAGAGAGAAAGTTCTGTCTAACAGTCAGAGATCTGTGTAAAAATAAACTGGGCTTATGCATTCTTTTTGCGTATGGGTAAAGCAGACGAGTTTTTAAATCTCCTTCGTTTTTTGGCAGTACCTGCTACATTTTCTGACACTTTGAGTCATTTCACAAACGACGGCTTCAGGGTGTTGGCCCTGGCCTATAAGCCACTAGACGAAAGGCTGTGCTTGAAGACCATTGAGAGGTCAGTTAGAATTAAATAGTCCTAAAATTCAGTGTTTATCACACATTTTATAATTGTACTGTGTAGGGCAGGGAGACATACAACTGCAGTCGTGTTCCGCAGGGAAGCCGTGGAAAGCTCAATGAAGTTCTTGGGTCTGCTGGTGATGAAGAACGTGCTGAAGCCGGAAACGCCAGGCGTCATCACCATTCTGAGGAACGCCCAGCTCCGAACTGTCATGGTCACAGGTGAGAGACTGGGCGAGAAACTGGGGCTGCTTTTCAGATGCTCTGTATGAAGCGCTTTGTCTCCATCTCTGTACATACGTCAGCATGTGCGCAGTCCGGTAAGCCCTTTCTAAAAGTGCCACACTTGAATCTCCAAAGGTGACAACATCCTGACTGCTGTGAATGTGGCCCGGACCTGTGGCATGGTACCATCAGATGACAGAGTCATTTTTGTACAAGCCAACCTCCCTGCTGCGAGTTCACTGGCAACGCTACGATTTCACATGGGAGAAAACAGCACTGGGACTCTGCAAGTTGGCTTTGCGCAGGTAATAGCACATTAATAACTGCATTATACCAAATCTCCAGTGCAGATCGCTTCAGCTTACTCATGACTTGTAAATTAATAAGCATCAAAGAGTAAGCACTGAAGCATTAAACACATATAACTGTACCTTACAGATGTATCAGCACTAGTAAGAAGTGTGAAGTCAAAATGGTAATAATGTACTAATAATTATTGCTGGCAACTTTTATTGTGTTAGCAGTGAAAATGAGTGTTTGTCTAACCCATATAAATGGAGTTTACTAGGGATGGCCATTTCAGGCAAAATTACTAGTCAAATTTGGCCAGTCATTATTCAAATAATATTTGATGAGCCCCACCACATCCAGAGAACTGTGTGCGGAGTTCAGATCAAAACACTTATTTTTTGCCATATAAAACGACGTTACTTGTTGCTGCAAAAGGATAATCTGAAACATTAAAAAGTAGGTTGAATACATTAAATTGAAACTGAAATTAAATTAAATTTAAGTCATGCCAACAAACACAAAGCCTCTCTATGTATCCAGCGTATTTCTATGCAATGAAAGACAAATGATCATTGTTTGTTTGCTTGTTCACCTCACTCGTTTTTAAAAAACTTATCACAAACACACCACATTATGAGTGAGGCAGGGCAAAAATGATAGATTGGCTTGGAGAGCGGATGCAGAGCTCATGCTAAAACAATGGAGGGAAATTTCTTAATGAATAAATTGCAAACTTAACAGAGAACGGATGAATCACAACTAATTACTGCTAAATCGTTTTTAAAATGACTCATTGATTATTCAATTTTAAAATTATTTTTATTTTATATGCTTTCTTGAAATATTTGAATATTCAACAATGACTTATCCCTAGAATTTACCATACATTCACGTTATATGAAATATACGCCTCACGCCCAGAGCAGAGGAGGGATTTTAAACCCCAGTCCTGGAATTGGCACCAGTGTCCCACTAACCTTCTCACAGTTGCATTACATATTTTACTATTGAACTGATAGAGCAGATTTGCTTCTCGTGCACAATCCATTGAAAGCAACTTCATGAAGCCTGTATTTCCATTCATAGAGTCTCTACCAAGGAAGTTCCGGGTATCACCTGGCCATCAATGGCAAGTCTTTCACTGCCCTTTGTGACCACTTTCCTGAACACCTACCCAAGGTAACATTCAGCAACATCTCTGAGTCCTTTATATATAGTACTGTGCAAAAGTCTTAAGCATTCAGTGAAAATGTCTAAATGATCTTCATGTTGGTATAAAACTGTTGATGTCTATCAAAGTGTGTCAGCATAATTAGCCATTTCAAAACCTCTCCCAATGTCACCCCAGTATTTGCAGCAACCATCCAATATGTCCATCTATTTTTTGACTCGACCACTAGCAAACCTTGTATGGCTAATCAATACCTCACTGAGTTATTTAACTAAGTAAATTAATTAAGAGAGCTGGCGGTGAAATGGAATGGCTGAGGTGCCCCAGAGGAGAGGTGTGGGAACTGAAGCGGTGTCCATCCAGCCATCAGTAACTTTTTGAGGAATAGAAGAAATTTCTGTTAGCTTGTATTGTTACTGTTAATTTGCATACATTAGATTCTGCTACTTTCTGAGCAAATATATACTCACTACCCAGATAAACAGCTTTAAACATTTCCTCTGACTGCCTAAGACTTTTGCCTTCTCTGCTGGCTTCGCCGCCGTACACACAGGTGCTGATGAGAGGCACAGTGTATGCTCGTATGTCTCCTGAGCAGAAGACTCGGCTGGTCACTGAGCTGCAGAAACTCAAGTGAGTGAATGAGGGAGGGGGGATAGGACAAAGAATGAAAGAAAGGGGAGGAGGAGAAGATGCATGAAGCATCTCCATGGGGCCCTTGAGTTAAGGCCCTTTGCCTCAAGACATGCTCCAGGTACGCCAGATAAATGGCTTGACCTTGCACCTTGCTTTGCTTTCACCTGTGTGTAATAGGGGTGTAAATTATAAGTTTTGCCACGATACGATTCAGTTTTAATTTTGCAAGGCAGCGATTTGATATCTGGTGATACAGTGGAAACTGCTTATAGTGATCATGATTATAGCGACCGACCGCTTATATGGATCAAAAAGCTTGGGACAGAATCGTTGTTCAAATAATTTGCTTATAGTAATCAAGTAGTTCACTTATTAATTTTTGGATTTTTTTATACATGACAACATATGGAAAAAATTAAAACTATGGTAATTCTTCATTTTTTTTTTACTCTCCTACTTTGCCTTGCAGTAACCCATCTGCTTCTGGCTAGCTAGGCTACCTGAGGCTAATGCCACATGTACAGAAAACATGACGGGAAAAAGAAAGTCATTTCCTCTCAATGACAAAATATAGACTCTTCACAGCTTATGATAAACTGCCAAAAATGGGCCACTGAGATGCAGCAGCAAAGCTTAGTGTACTAAGGTACATTTCAAGCACAGTACTTGTTGAATTATACACAGTTCAGTAGTTTAATTTGTACAGTACTGTAATTTGAAAAGTGTTTGACACAGCTGTGCTATATTTTGAAATCGTCAATAAAATTAAGTTAATACCGACATTTATGTATATTTATGTCATAAATATACAGATCTCAATTAGATGGTAATCTGCCTGAGACATAAAGAAGAAGGAAAAAATCGGTTATAATGATCATCCGTTTATATTGGTCAATTTCGCCCAGACAGATGTGATAATAAGTGTATTATGAAGTCCAGGCTAGGACATTCCTTGGGTGTGTTGTCTGTTGTCTCAGTGTATGCTCCGACCGTGGCAAGTGATGTCTCATTCAGGGAGACATTTTATTCGCAACTTCGTTCAGTTGTTGAAGGGTGCCCACGAGGTGACACTCCTCTGGTCATGGGTGACTTCAACGTGACCACAGTCACTGACAGGGCTGGCTATGAGGATTATGTTGGTCCCTATGGGTCTGGAGACCGGGGTGAGAGTGGCTCCATGTTCCTTGATTTTGCGAAAGGTCAGGGGCTACAGGTCACTGGATCCTGGTTCCAATGTTCTGAGCCACATCATTGGACTTGGTACTCCAGTACTGGTGGTGCAGCCAAAGGAGATCGATCACATCCTTGTGGGAAGACACTGGAGGCTCCTGCAGAATTGCAGGGTCTACAGAAGTGCCCAGTTTGTGAATTCTGACCACAGACTTGTTGTTGCTACTCTGAAGATTCAGCTTAGGTCCAGTAGGCTACCACCTACTACGAAAATGAGGCTGGACCTGGCTAGACTCCAATATCTTGTTGTTTCTGATGAGTTTGTATGCGGTTTGTGTGAGGAACTTACAGGATTGGGTGTGACTGCCGAAGGTGATGTGGAGGACCTTCCATGATAAGCAGATCCTGAAGGTTGCCGAGGGTTGTGTTGGTGTCCCCAGAAGGAGGTGTTTCATCTCGCAGGGCACCCTGGATATCAACCAGAGGAGTCACAGTGCACGACTTGGTGGCATCTCCAATCTGTACTGGGAACTGAGGAGGACGAGGGCTCTGAGGGCAGATGAGGCTTTTTTTAGACGAATCTGTGAGCAGGTGACCCAACATCTGTGGTCTAGTGACCCAAGTCCTGCTTACAGAGGAATCAAAGCATTATGCACATCTCGATCCATTCTTAGGAGAGTCGCAGTCAGGGCGGATGATGGAACGGTCCTGACGGATGACACTGCAGTTGTGACCCGCTGGGCCGGCTACTTTGAACAGCTGTTTAAGGCTGATCCTCTGGCTAGGACGTTGGACATCTCTGGGTCTACAGTTCTTGAGGCTGATCTTCCGATTAGCTGTGAACCACCCAGTCTCACTGAGATTGCACAGGTGATGAATCAGCTGGGGGGTAGGGAAGGCCGCAGGGATCTGTGGTATCTGGGGTGAACTTCTCCAGGCTGGTGGTAAGGCTGACCTCCTGGCATTGCAAGTAATCTTTGCTTCCATTTGGGAGTCAGGCTTCATCCCTATAAGCCTGTGTGCTTGTAATCACAAGATTGCCGGTTCAAACAGCCTCAGCACGTCTGTGGGTCCTTGAGCAAGGCCCTTAACCCCCAGCTCCCTGGGCGCTGCCACGGGTGGCTGCCCTTCGCGGACTGCTTGCTTACAAAGATCAGGTTGAGGGAGGAGTAAAGACAATTTCCCCACGGGGATCAATAAAGTGATGATGATGATGATGATGATGATGATGATGAAAGGGTAGGGTGATCGCCTGGATTGGAGGGAGAACCTCTGTGTTCTTCCCAGTTGGTTTTGGGGTTCAGTTCCTGGGATTGTGAGTGTCCTGGATAAAAACCAAGATCCAGGCCTTTAATGTATTCTTAGGCACAGCCATGAGTAGTGTGTCTGTCTGCGGAGAGAATGTCGATCTCGTCAAGAGGTTCATTTACATGAGCAATGATATTCATTTTATATTCATGATATTAATGGTGACTCTTCCTATGAAGTCATCTGATGGATTGGAAGAGCATGGGGGGATCATGAGGTCGCTGGAAAGGGGCGTGTGGCGTTCCCGATATCTTGCCGATCATGTGGTGTGATCGGCAACGCGCTACACCAGCGCATGCTCCCCAACCTGACCTGACCTGATCTGATGTGATCACTAGAAGCAGTTTCCACTGTACTTGAAATGCAATACAATTTGATTCGATTCAGTATTACATGATCAATATTTTCAATACGACGACGCATAAGCTCATTTTAGCGGAATTTATTTGAATTAAAAAAAAAAAATTCATTTTACAAGATATGTTGAACAAACTATATATGTCTCAAAAACACACAAAATGTCTGCACAAGAGACATGCTGTCTTGTATTTGTACTTTAACAACAAAAAAAGTATTTTTGGATATGTATAGCTTACTCTTAGACACCATAGGGATACAGGTGTACTGAACTACATAAAGTGTACTGTAGTTTATTGATCTCTACTAAGGAGAGTCTCTAGATTGCATTGAGAGATTTTTTCACAGATTCTTTTTGTTCAGCAGCATTTTGGCATATCATCATTGTCCAATGATATTAATCGATATTTGTTAATTGAATCAATTGAATTGTATTGTGGTCTGAACAATCGACATGTTGAGTATAATCGATGAATTGTTACACCTATAGTATCCATGTGTGTATCAGATGGGAGAGAGAGATGGGGTATGCAAAAACAAAATAATCCCCATTTACCTGTATTCATAAATGCAAATTGCATTATTAAAAGAAATGTGAGAATGAACTAGTATGGGAAAAAGATGCGTCTTCATAAATGCTTAGTAAAAATGACAGGGATTGCCTTCTTGCCTGCCAGTTACTGTGTGGGAATGTGTGGGGACGGCGCCAATGACTGCGGGGCCTTGAAGGCAGCCGACGCGGGGGTGTCCCTGTCCCAGGCAGAGGCGTCCATCGCCTCCCCCTTCACGTCCAGCTCTGACAGCATCAGCTGTGTGCCGCTGCTCATTAGGTAGGAAACACATCTCCGGCGTTTGTAATAAGAATAATGCTGGTCGTTTTCATTGAGGATTACTGATGTGTTAACATTAACGCCGCAGTAAGAACAGGCAAGGAGTTGAAGGAATCAGTATGATTATTATTACCTTTGTGATTTAAAATCTTTGTGTCCTGACGAATGTGGTTTTTGATCATTAGAGTTCAAAATTCCAAAGTGTCTAAGCTAATTACGTCTCCATTCCTGAATGACATGTACAGCCTTTCTCTTTCAGGGAAGGAAGATGTTCTTTGGTGACGTCTTTTAGTCTCTTCAAGTACATGGCAATCTACAGTCTGATCCAGTTCTCCTCTGTCCTCATCCTCTACACTGTGAGTGCGTGTTTATTTGTGTGTGTCTGGTTGTGTACTTGTGTCTGTGCTTGAGCTTCACTGCATCTGCCCCGCCCTTCTTCAGGTGAAGACCAACCTCAGCGACCTGCAGTTCCTCTTCTTTGACCTGGTGCTGGTCACATCATTGGCCATTGTGATGGGGACGGGGGGGCCCAGTGCTGATCTCCACCCCCGGCGCCCCCCCGCCAGCCTGCTCAGCTTGCCGGTTCTGTGTAGCCTGCTGGTGCACTTTGTGCTTCTGGTGCTGATTCAGGTGTCTGCCCTTCTCATCACCAGGACTCAAAGCTGGTGAGAGGCGAGGGGGCTTAAGAGGGGAGTAAGATCTATGTGAACGTTACTCATAGTGTAGCAGATGCTGCTTCCATCTTGCTATTATGCTGTAACCTGATTGCATCAGTACAACATCAGTCTGTATAAATGGGTAAATGTTAGGGGTGTAACGATGCTCCTGATCCATAGTTTGGTTCAGATCTTTTTTTTTTTTTTGAGGGGAGGGATAAATAAGAAAAATTCTGGGTTTTATTAAATTACCACTAATTTGGGACACTAACGAGGGTTATTATACATCTTGAGCTAAAGAAAGTAACCTAGCTTATACAATGGCCATGAACACTTGATTATGATTGGACCAAAATTGTCATGTGACATATGCAGTTGAAAGACACTAAAATAGGTGTAATGTGTAGCATTTACAAAATAAACCTGCAGCAGTGCCAATGACTTGAGGGGGGTGTATTGCGGTTCTGTGTCCTGGAACCACGACCTGAGATTGCGAACATTTGTATTGCAGTTTGTCTCATTTTCGGAATTGTGAAACCATTATCAAATGTGTAGGCTTTGTAATTTACTGCTGTATGATGCCACAACCAATCTCCCATATCTGTCACAGGTATATTCCCCTCAACTCGACTGTAACTGGGGCAGCCAACCTGCCCAACTTTGAGGACACCAGTGTGTTTGCCCTGTCTGGCTTTCAGTACATCATCATGGCTGTGGTACTAACCAAAGGGTATCCGTATAAGAAGGCTCTTTATGCTAATGGTAAGAAGCACCTAGTGGCAGCCTTTGGACGCATTGCTGTGTATTTCTTGTGTTTGAAATATTAGCCGGGTTTATCGCGGTAGTGTTTGCGAAGTTCTTCCCCTGACACTGTGTCCACTCGGTCTCTCTGGGCCCAGTGCTGTTCGTGTTGCTCCTTCTGCTCTTCTTTGGTGCCATGAGCTGGCTGGTCTTGTATCCGGTGCCCTTCCTGCGAAGGCTGTTCAGGCTGAGCGAAGTCACGGACATGAACTATAAGCTTTTGTTAGTAGCTCTGGCCGCGCTCAACTTGTTCACCTGTTACCTGTTGGAGGTCAGTAGCATCTTTACCTGTTATCCAATCAGTCTGCGTTTAGGTTGTATGAAGATTTTTTTTAAGGTTCGAACCACATATACTGAGTCTGACGCTGTTGTCCTTTCATGCTTTTTGCCTCCATTTTTTTATCCCGATTGCGATGACAGTAGACATTGGGATGTATCTTCTTGTTGTTTATAGATTGTCATTGACAAGGGTGCACTGGACTGCTTACGAAGATTAAGGCGGAAGAAGGAGTCCAGAAAACTGTACAAGCGTTTGGAAACCTTCCTGTCAGATGCTCCCTCCTGGCCCCCGCTTGATCAGACCCTGACGCCTACACAGTGCTCTGTGATTGGCTTAAGTTAGCACCACCGATCCCAGTTCTTGACAGGAGAACCAAGGATTTTGTTGCCAAAATCTGAGCGGTACTTTGGCCTTCTGCTTGGGCTGTCACCTATATGTTTTTAATCTATCACATTAAATGTTTATTTTCTCATCATAATGCAGCTATGTATGTGAATTATTTGTACGTGTACAATATCACATATCTACCTTCAAATGAGGGATAAAGAATTGCGCCCTACAAAGTTTAATATAAAGTGTGTTTAATCAATATTTTAACTATTTCCCCTGTGAAGGAGTAGGACAGTGTGTGTAGTTTGTTCAGTAATAATTTTAAAGTCCTATAATCAGAAAGATAAAAGTCAAATATAAGAGAAATCCATGTATCTTTCTAAAGCTTTAACTAGTGCAGTGTTTTAGGACCAAAGATCACACACTGTAGTTACGCCATATGGGATATCCTGAAGACTTCATACCTTTAATAATGGGGGATCCATGGGCCAACTATACTAAAGAAGAAAGTACTCCTGCTGCACAGTGGAGTATAGTGCGGTAGTATGTACCACACCAATACTGACTATACATAACATACTAAGGGACTGAGTTTTTTCTTTAAATTTTCCTACCATATATATATTTATTTATTTATTTGTGTGTGTGTGTGTATATATATATATATATATATATATATATATATATAAAATACTCGGTCTATAACATTCCTGTCGAAGCATAATACCTTCAAACACATTTTTTCAGGATCTTTCTTCATTTGAATTCCATGACAATTTTTAGATTACATTTTACATAAGGGATGATATGGTGATACATGGTGATACTGGTTAGTACTGTTACATCACACCTCCGGGATGTAGCGTTGAATCTTAGCCTTGTATGTGTGTGTTTCCTCTGAGTATTCTGGTGTGTGCGTGTCCTCAATGGCCTGATATCACATCCAAAGTGTTCCCACCATAGTCCTGTGAGGTATAAGTGATTATGGAAGACGGGTGTATGGACTTTTTATTTTATGCAGAGATTAAGGACATGGATTAAACAATGTGAAGGTTACCAGTTCAAGTCCCAGAAGACACCCCGCTCTACAGTTTGTGCATAATTATCAGGCACATTACCATGCAGAGGCCCTATAATGATAGTTATCTACTGGGGGGGTTGGAGCGATGATAACGGTGAAAGTTGTTGACCGGGGTGGAGGGAGGTTTCACCCCGGTAAATCTGTTTTTTATTAATCGGTCATATTTAAAGCCTTTGCTTGCTGTCCCAGGAATGGAATACTTGGGCACATTCGATGGAATTGTCCTGCATGGATGTCACTTCCTGAATGGTGCTTCACTTCTTCCTGTCACACTCTTTGATGAAAGCGTCTTCCGGGCACACCTGGGGGGGGGGGGGGGGGGGGGGGGTTGGTGGCCGGACAGACGGACTGTGGAGCTCCAGGGAGCAGGAATGTCTCCCTCCTGTTCCATCTACTGCCATCTTTTCAGACGCATCAAAGTCAAATAAAGACAGGGGGTGGTGTCCAAACGAGAAAGTGGGAACGAGACGGAAGCGACCTTCTGGATCATTCCGTAAGACGGTGTTTTGCCGTCTTGTGTTTGAAAGGGGGTGTGAGATGAGACACAGGACGGGTGGTTTATGCAAGCATATCACGCCCCCCCCCCCCACAAGTGCCCCGTGCTGTGCTGATGAGCTCCGTGCCGCCCCCTGGGGAACTGGGGAGGTAGAAACATGGGTGGGGGGGGGGCAGCCACCCGTTCTCCTGGCAGATTAATCAGCCCAGAGACTCTGGCTGACTTCCGGGCAATTAGCACCATTGTCTGACGGCTCTGCCTGGGGAGACACACCGGTGGGTATCGAGGGGCGGGGGGGGCATATTGAGCCACTGTGATTGAAGTGCTGACGGTTGGGGGTGCTGAGAGTGCTGCGTGAGGCAGGAGGGCAAGGGTGAGGAGGGGGTGAGGTCACTGGTGGGTGGGGGGGTGCAAAAACCATGGAAGACCTGGGGGGTGGCAGATGGGGGACAGGTGTTGGGCATGGGGGGGGCACTGCAAGCCCAGCTGAGAAATATGTAGAACCTGTGAAGGGGGTGGGGGTGAAGATGGAGGGTTGGGCGGATGGGGCGCAGGGGGAGGGGGTCATTCTGGCACTGCTGTCCTGCTGACAGAACGAGAGACCTGTCGATCCATCAGCCCCCTAATCAGGAGAGAGAGCAGCTGCCCCACGTCACAGAAATCTCTGGATTGCGCCTGACGTGCCTTCATGCCGACAGCCCTATGAATGAATAATCGGACAGCGGAAGGCTTTCATATTTCACACCCATCCCCCCCCCAACATCTCCGGCGAGGCTGTATGGTCATCCGTCAAGGCCGGAAAGCCTCGTTAAAACAGCTTCCTGAAAGGTGCTACCTAACGAAAACAATCCTGAGCCAGCCGCCCCGCCCCCCGTCCATAACACCTCCGTCATCCAGCACGGACTGATTACGATTGCCAGAATGAACCGTCTTGTTCTACACGAGGCTGAATGATTGGGAGAATCGAGGAACAAAGAATACGCACCAGTGGCCAATAGCAGGTGAGAAACCTAGATGATCCAATCAGCCAATCAAACGGAGAGACAGTCGCGGAGGCAGGATGACTCTAACACTGCTGGTCGTGATGTGGACAGCCAGTCCACAGTCTGTACCTCCTGGTATTTCTGCTAAAAATATGATACCTCCCAACTTGGACCTTCTGATGCCACCATTACAGTCAATGTGACAAATACGTTTACAGTTTGGACCTTCTGATAACAGTGTTTTAACTATGGGTTGACACATACTGTCTAAAACTAAGGGTTTGAGGCCTATACAGAGAATGTTTTGTTGTTTCCCTGTCGGGAAAGTCCAACGTTGTACCAGCACCCACAAGGGAAGAACTAGCGAGTGGGTGCTTCTTCATCTTGGCCTGGAATAACCCCCCTAGAACTCCAGGCCCAGCGGTGGATGCAGCGTTGGCCCCTCCTTTCTCCTGCTAATCCTGCTAACTGAGAAGTTTCTGACAGCTGGACACTCTTGATCCACCTATATGGGGCGCCAGCTGTCTCCCAAGCTGAGAGAGACCCAGGGGCAAGGGAATAATGATGGCTGCAATTCCACTGTGGGCCCAGGCTCCCAGTGGGACAGCAGGCCTTGTGTCCCTTCTGCCATAAAGTCCCGGGGCCATTTTTCTGCAAACTTCCACCCAATCACATCCAAGGAAACCAAAAGCACGATTCTAAACATGACGAAATGCTGAGTAACTTCAGCACTTTTTGGGCTGTAAATGTTCTCATCGCAGAAATGCGTCGGTAATCCCGATCTAGTCGACACAGGGTGCCTCAAAACCTCACGTAATGGCTGAGGATACTGGGGCTATCGTGTTGTACCTTTCAGTCAGGTCTTAAGCCAGGATGTTTCAGTAAAATTGTTAGCATCCAGAGAAGAGCAAATCAAAGAAAAACACCTGAAAATTAGGGATCAGCTACCTTGTCTAAAGGATCTACAGTCAACAAACGTCAACAGAATGTGGTCATTCAAATGTAGGCAAGGTCAATGGAGGAGCGTCTGGCTACTCCAGGGAGAAAGGCCAGCCCTACTGGCCACTTGGTAGGTAAACGGCACAGTGAGTACCCTGAGATGCCCTCCAGCATCCCTCGTTTGCCGAGCAAAAGTTTATGCATTTTTGATTAACTTGAATTTCCTGCCTTCCCGTTTAAGATGGGAGACGTGGGCCTCAGGGGATGACCATTCGGATGGAAGAATCCAGAAGAAAAGGTCACGCTGCTTTCCGGAGCCTGTCCGCGTGGAGGAGGGGTGGGGGGGGGGGGGGGTGGTGGGGGGTTTAGCCCACTGTGGGATTCGTGCTTGGGGTATCTTGTGCATCGTTCCCCTCCCACGGACGGGTCTCTTTTGTGCGTGGGCGTTTCTGCGGG
>JABJVO010000039.1:3905301-3915530 GCA_026770805.1 Boulengeromyrus knoepffleri
TGTGTGTGTGTGTGTGTGTGTTTGTGTGTGTGTGTGTGTGTGTGTTTGTGTGTGTGTGTGTGTGTGTGTGTGTGTGTAAGTTTGCATGTTCTTTCCAGGTTGTCTGGGTCTCCTCCCACAGTCCTAAGAAGAGCACTTATGCCTACTGCTGTCTCTAAATTGCCCATAATGTATGACTGAGTGTTTGCCCTGCGATGAACTGGCATCTGAACCAGGCTGCACCCCAACCCTGTGCCCCGTGTGACCCTGAGAAGCATAAGTGGTTGGAAGCTGGATTCTACAAATTCTTTCTATTTAGTATTAGATTCGCAGGCATTCCTATCATTTTAAATACAACGTTTTAGAAATAAAGTGGTGAACGTCAATATCAACTGCTCTTCAATTTTATTCACAAAGCTCACGCTATGGAAAACTCAATCGCCAAACCTCTTGAATAACACTCCTGTGGCCAGTGAGAGGGTTATACACTTCATACTCATGCAAACAAAACAATGAAATAGAAACTAACGTCATTATACTTTCATAATCTGTTTTCTGAGGTATCAGATACAAGGCAATCACTAGCTTTAGTCTTCAAGAGATAATGCCACTCAGTGCTTCATCTGTCATTCCTGCCTGGAGGAGAAGAGAATGAAAAAAGGCAGATCTCCAGCTTGCATGCAGTAATGTGTTTTTTAAAGACATATTTGGTGCAAAACTACACACATCTTTTAATAATACCAAAGTGTTTTTAAATTCTTATTTATTTTGTATAACAAAATTATGAAATTTGACCTGTTTCACAAGAGGTGAAATATAAAGGTTAAATTTGAAGATTTTAAAGCAGTATTGTGCAGTCCCCTAAGCAAATTATTTTTAAAAAACTCAATGCTACAACAAGTCCTTTAGAAATACACCCTACATTCACAAATCATGCATACCTCCGGACAGACCATCTATTAAAAAAAATTCTCCAGCAGCCAAACAGCAATTGTGGAGCTTCCAGCATTTAATAAATATTTAAACAAAGTTCGAAGATTGTGAAATCTATTACAAATTTGTGTACGTTTGTGATGACAGACTGGTTCAACACCGAGAAGCAGAAAACCATCATTTTAAATAAAACAAAAATCTGTCATGTTTTGGTTGCCATAGCAGCACACAAGGTTTAGCTTCACCTAGTTGACTCTTCCAGCAAGACATCCGACAAACAGACAGTAAGGTACTTCAGGGGCTTAAGGTTTTAAATTTAACACATGGCAATTGAGGGCAAACAATTTTATTACACCATATAATGTGCAATAAAATACCTGAAACATCAGTCAAGTTATTCAAACTAGATGCAGTCGGAATAGCAACTATGTATTCCCCAGATGGCCTGTCACCCCTCTCCCAGTCTAATCCCTACTCCTCCCACACCCTCCAACCTCTAACCCCCTACACAACTCAAAAAAAAAAAATCTATAGAAAGCCCAACTTTGTGTGACCGGATCTGTGTCTGTAGCTGTCTTTTCATGTTTTAGCAGTGACACTGCTTCAGTTTTGATGCAACTTATCTCAAAATGAAATAGGTTCCAAATCATCAACTATCCAAGATTTCCCAGCTGTTTCAAATACTTTTAGAGTTACTGTGTTCACAAGACCAAATATCTTCTACAGCTACCCTTTCCTTTGCTGTCACCTAGCGCGATGTCATGTGACTTGTCTTGAAATCAGACGTAGATCTTCATTCAAATAATGTTTTTGTGAAGCACTAATAAGATCCATCAAATATATTCTGACTTATCACATTCACAAGGTCAAGTGTCTTCTGCAATCAACCAAAACCATTTTTATTCCCCACCTGGGAATATGATTATTTGCAGATAACTAAAGGCACCACCCTAATATTAAAGAATCAGGCAAACGGTAAAAAGTAATTGTAACAATATAAACATTTTCCTGACATTGATTGTTTATACATGTTTTCGGGCTTAAACACATCCCCTTTCCCAAAGAGATCGGGTTTAAACACATCCCCTTTCCCAAAGAGATCGGGCTTAAACACATCCCCTTTCCCAAAGAGATCGGGCTTAAACACATCCCCTTTCCCAAAGAGATCGGGCTTAAACATATCCCCTTTCCCAAAGAGATCGGGCTTAAACATATCCCCTTTCCCAAAGAGATCGGGCTTAAACACATCCCCTTTCCCAAAGAGATCGCCAAAGCTGTCAGCCAGCTTCAGAATGTCCTTGCAGGCAGTTAAAACTAGTGGAAGCAGGAAAACCAGGACATACAGGAAATAATAAGGAATGTGCTAGTTAAACAAAACAGATTCTTTCCATCATCTGCAAGACATGGAAGAAAAATGATCAAAATACGCTGCAGAAAAAACTTTAGCAAAAACAAGCACAGAATACCCATTTATTAGAATTTTTCTAGGCACCACATGCCAAGTTCAAACACTGGTACAAATTGTTCTGTAAAAAACTTTTCCTGTTGATTTCAATTAAAATTGCTATCAAATAAAAAAAAACAGAAAAGCTGTTTTAAATTTTACTTCAGTCTACCAGTGGATTATGTTTAATTCTAGTTGCTGTTTCATCTTAATGTATAAATAGAAAATCTGAGCCTAAGGAAGACAAAAAGAATTTAAAAAAACAACTGTAAACAACACTGTACACAAATCCAACACTCACCTGATCTTCGCACCCATTTTAAACCCACCAGGTTATCATTATAAAATCAGACTATTGTTAAACCAAATTTAAAAGAAAACACTGACAATTAAACTTAACCATGTGGACAGTATATAAAAGGGATGATCATAATTATTATTATACTTAATATTGCTACGAGATGCTGGCTGACTAACTTTTCCATCCTTTTTTCATCTATGGCTGACAATTCGTCATCCCAGTGTCTGCTTTTTAGCCTCAGAGGGTGTTGCTGCTGTTCTGCCTCACAAACCAGGCCGACTACAAAGGCCTAAAGCCCCCCGCCAGCCGCCTGGCCCCCAAAGGCCGCTTTGCCTTGTCCAGAGACCGAGTGCCAGTCACAGTGGGCCAGCTGAGGCAGGTGAGGTGGACACAAAGGTAATGAAGCAATTCAGGGGACGTGGGGGGTCACAGTGAACAGTGTCTCGCAGAAGCAACATCACAGTGCATGTAGTCAGGTGAAAGAAGGGAGAAATTGCCTACGGCCTGCATGTCCATTGTCCCGTTTCCCCATCTCTCCCACTTTCCCCACATGGGGGGGGCAGTGGGGGGGACATCCTCACCCAGGGCAGAGAGGAAACACTGTGTCCCTTCGTGCCCACAAATATTCAGCCTCCTTGGCCTAGATGACCTACAGCTTATGTCCCCACCCCTCCACCTCCCCCACCCCCAGGGCGGGACGGTGTGTTCTATCTGCGCTGGCGAAGGCCCTGCGTGCCCCCAGGGCTGACAGCTTGGCGGACAGCCAGATTGTTGGGGCGGGAGTCTTCTGGGAACTGGGGTGTGTTCATTCTTACAGGCCTGCTGGGTGAGAGAGGAAGACGACAGTCAACCGGCGCACACCAATTAACGGATGCATCTACAGCCTGCATGCCTCTGCTTGTCGCTGCATTCACCCATCCATATAAAAAAAGACACATTACACAAAAAATTTGGAAACAAAAACTCCACTGCAGCACCATCCACACAATATTAACCAGGATTCTATTTTTATAGTAGCAGCTCCCTAAGTGGGACAGTGATTATCCTCATCACATATCCCACCGGGCATAATGCATGGCTCATTCGTTACTGTGCACTCCAATTCAGTTATACAACGAAAATTTACAGGCAGGGTTAGGAGCAAACATGCGGACCACACTCCACAGGGACACTTCACTAATGAATGATAAAACACCACTTTGATATTTAATATTTAAGCAGAATATCTATGGACATTCAGACCGAACCTCAAAACAGAAGTTACAGAACTGTGCAAAAATACGTGTTCAGTGCCTCATTCCAATCAACAAAAGAGAAGTCAGGTTTTTCTTCAAACCTTCAAAGATGTTGTTAGGCCATGGAAAGCAATTAAATGGCTTTCCAACAAAATGATAACTGAACACAGGGCCCAACTTACAAGGAAAAATTGGGACACTGACTCAGACTTATTAAACATTTTAAACTAGTTGTTCTAAAATCACACCTCTTCCCAACTATTATGTTTCTTCTGCATCAAAACCACCAGGATCGACCCGTATGAGGATCCTGTAATCAACTGAAGACTGTAGTATTTTAACTTCTATTTTACACAGTGATAAAATGAGAATTAAACGTTTGCCTGTGATTAACCATTTATTTCTGATTCTCTGTATTTTAAGGCTTGACGGGATTGTTCAAAGCATCCATGATAGATATCCAAGTATAACCATCAATCCTACAGATTACAGTGGAACCTTGAAGCATGAACTTAATGCGTTCCAGAAGGCTGCTCGAATTGCAATTTGGTCCAGGTCCAAGTCAAATTTCAACATAAGACATAACGTAAATGAGTTTAATTCGTTCCTGACCCCCAAATGATTGCGTATTTAAACATACCTACCTACCTAATGATAAAAAGCATTAACAATCAATATAAAAACTAATACACACATGAAAAAGCACACATACAAAAGCAATAAACACTAAATAAACGACACTCTCGTACTCCGAAGCGAGAGCAGACACACATGCAGCACCTTCAAGTTTCACTATAAGTTGTACAGTTACTCTCACTACTTTCACCTTTGGTCTGTTGCTATCACTGCTCACTTTCTTAGGGGCCATGATTACTGTATCACTAAATGTACTATAGATAAAGCACAAAAAAATTCACAGCGAACACAGGAACACAGCTTTTGCACATCGAAATTGGCCCAGAGGTACCGTGAGACTGAGAGCGATTCATAGACATCAGCATCCCAGTAGGTCCGTTTGCCTTTGTGTCAGTCCATCAGAGATGCGAGCTTTAACAGGTCTGTTTTGTTTTGTTCTGTTCCGAGTTTTCAGTCAAGTTGCCGCTAGATTTTTCTTGACCAACCCATTCGAGGTCCAAATTCATAGAGTTAAATGTGTCTCGACCCCTAAAAGTTTTAGCAGGAACAGTCGAGTTCCAAGATTTTGGTCGAGGTAGAAGTCGAACACAATTCAACAGACCCCTTGTTTGAGTTGGTCGAGTTAAGAGGCATTGGAGTTCCAAGGTTCTACTGTGTCCCGATTCAGGCACTCGGAGCCCATCCCAAGCAACACTGGGCACAAGGCTGTCCATTACGGCACACAAACACACAGACAGTCACACGATCATACACCATAGGGATGTTATGACTATGCAAATGCTATTAATATTTGGAGCTTTCACAGCTGTTAGCTGTTAATCCACCCCCACGTAATCATTACAGGTCCACTGACAGAAAACCTGCCGATACCCTTCAGATGAGAGAAGCTCTCTCCCTGGAGAAAATACAGACGAGCTATACTTCCCACTGTATAACTCACAGAAACCCCCAGGCTGAGTGGTACGTGTTACGGGTCAGCCTGGGATTGGGCTGTGACAGAATGTGTGTAGTCACATCCAACAGACCATGAGAATGTTACTCCTCTGTGAGTTTTAATTAGAGAGGTCCGACGTACACAATGAGATGGAAAACTGAATTTGAAAGTGGATTTTACCAAAACAACAAACAAAAACTGACATCCAGTTTAATGTGACAACTATTTATACTACTGTGGGGCTGAGGTCTTTACCTGACTGCATTTGGGCTGTCCTGAGGGCTCTCATCAGGGCTGGCACTGCCCAGGATTCGCCTACGGGCCTCTGCATACTCTGCCTCCCTCTGCGCAAGGGACTTCACTTGAGGGAGAGGTCGGGGGGGCCCGGCAGGGGGGTGCAGCGAACCGTTGCTGGAAGGTCGCTTCAAGATGCGGATCTGGGGCTGCGGAGCTGCAGGTGGGGCGCCGTCCTGGATCATGATGGCTGTGGTCTTAAGGGGACAGTGGCCAGAACCGCTGTCCAAAATTCTGCAGGAGCAAACATAGGTGTCAATGCATCCTTAATTTCATCAGAGTGTCACTGGGTTAGTTAAAATTGCTCTTATACAAGGGTTGACTAAGCACCAAAAACTGACAGTACTACAAAAACCAGTTAACCATTCTAAGACATGGTTTGACCCTAGAATGACACTGTGTTACACAATTTCCTCCACCGTACAACCAGTTATACCTTAATGCAGCTCTTCAGTAGTCACAACCCATAAAATAATCAAACAAAATATTCCAAAGTGAAACTACATGGCATCTTTACTTCCATCCTATTTATTTCTCAGTCTATACTTATACAGACATAATCCGCAGACAAGACATACCTGGGATCACTTTAGCCAGACAGCAATTAAGATCATTCTTAGTGACACCCACCTATGTTTTTGGTTTATCCTCAATTTCTCCCCCCGTCTCTGCATTTCCTGCATTCGGGGAAAAGGAGAAAAGGTAAACAGGCACCCTTTGCCAGAAATCCAAAAAAGTCAAAACAGAGAGAATGTAACAAAATTAAGTGATTAACAAAGGATTTGGTTAGTGGGTTATCTATTGCATAAAGGTAATTTCGAGCAAAATCACAGATATAAAAGACAGACAGACAGATAGATAGATACTCATACACACACACACAGAGCTTGAACACCGCAGACTGGACTGTGTTTCAACACATCAGAGCAGTGTGTTTATGCCTAGGGTTGCTATACTTGTCATTAATTTAAATTTAATTAAAATGTTTCACCCTGCAATATATGTTCTTAAAATGTAGGGAAAACGATGGGGACTAAGTCAAAGCTTTGCAGTAGGGATTCCCTAGTCGGCTGTGTCTAGCCAAATATCGTGTACAATGAGCCAAAAAGCACTTTTTATTATCCAGGATAAGATTAAATGAATAACAAGAGACACTTCATACGTATTTTTCTTTCATTTCTTTGCTCCTCGGTGTACATCTGTATCACTATATGAATGCCTGCAAAATCAGCCAAGTATCCAACGCTTGCTAATTAACACAAAAAAAGTCTTACGTTCATTAGTCTGCGGTCAAATAAATCATATCAACAACAATAAACTTTATAAAGCTGGTTGAGAGAAAAAAGTTTCGACTTCGGGGATAATGAAAGGAGGACTGTTAGCCAAGTTAAATTTAGATAACCTTGCCGCGGTAGCCCATGTGCTACACAAGACACGAGTTTGAGACCGGCTTCACTTCATTGTTTTTTTTTTCGAAGAACATACACACACAACATTCTTTTACTTGAGGAATCACTCGCTAAATACTGTCAAAACCTTCAGGTATCGCTTTTAAAGTAAAAATTGTACGAACAATGCCTTCCTCGCGCTGCAGTAATCACCGTCCTGCCCCTTTAAGTGTCGGCCGACTTCCTCGCGCCGCACCTCGCTACGTCCCCACGTCTAATGCAGCACGGGCGCCTCGATGGCTGAAATGCTTTCCCAGGGTATTCCCTAAGTCTCCGAGAGTTTGTAAATAGCGAGTGCCCACTACAGTCCTGTCTCTTACCCCTCCCTCTGCCGGATCTTCCCAGCTATCTGAGATCTCATCATCCATATTCCGACCGCCCGGACACAGAGACCCCCAGTGCTCTGGCAGCACGCAGCCACGCGTACTCTTCTTCTCGCGAACAGCTAGCATGAGGATCAGCTGGAGTAATACTGCTACCTACTGTACTGGAGGGGAAATTGTTTTCCCATTATGAATCATGAGTCACAGTTGGTAAGTACCTTAAATTCTGTGCCAGCATGACGGTTCACATTCCCAGGGTCAAAGATTCTAATTCCACCTCCATCCTGTGTGTGGAGTTTCCATGTTTTCTCCAAATTGCACAGGTTTCCTCCCGCTATGCAAAGGTATGCGGTTAACCTAACTGGCATCTCTAAAATTGTACGTTGTGTGTGTGTGTGTGTGTGTGTGTGCGCGCCACGAAGGGTGTCCTCTCGCCTTGTGCCTATGCTGACTGGGATGGGCATTGCACATCAAGAAGATGTAAAATGAGAAGTGAGGAATCATGTAAAGTGCATTAAAGTGCCATGTTAGCGGTTAGGGGTCCTCATTTAGCATTCAGGCAGCCTAAGACTTATTCCGAGTCTCTCCGTTTTTCCCATCAGACTGCAGTTTTAGCTCCCACACCGCAGCAGAGAGAAGGCCATTGTTGTGGTGGATTGAATTATTTATTTTTCTTAGCTTTATTTTATTGTGCCTGTAGCGCCTCCTGTAGGTCACTTGGGAGTAGACACCTGAACGAACCGCCCTGTGTAGGCACTGCTCTGGGGCTTAGCGCAGCTCCTAGACTAGGTGATCATGTTCCCAGTGGCAGGGAGCTGGGGGCTAAGGGCCTTGCTCAAAGACCTGCAGATGTGCCGAGTATACAATATACATAGTAAATAAAATAACACAAGTAATGGTAATGAATTTAGTTATTGAAGTGAAATATTTGAAAGAATTCCAATCATTCACCCTGGTCAGGGTTACAGGGCCTCTTTTGCGCAGTGGTACACCTTCTTGTACAGGATGCCAGTATGGTCTGATGATGATGATGATCTTTCATCCAGAATGGTTTACATTTGCAGTAAGCCAAAGTTTGCCTTCCAACCACAGGTTAATTTGGTTCATTCTGGTTTATTTGGGCAACCATTTGGTCCGGGGATTAAACTGCATGGTCATGCAACATCCAGGGAGTATATGGCTGTTTTTAGAAGCAGGTGCTGCCTGTGGTGCAAACTCTGTTCCCTCATGATGATCCCATATTCTAAGATAATTATTCCCCCCGGCACACTGCTAAATGAATTTAACTGTGTTCATAGGATGAAGTCCGACTCCAGTCCCCAGATATAAAGAATGTGAACACCTTTTCCTTTTGCAGAATGGTCTAATATCCCACTCAGAACTTAACAGCATTCCAAGAACAATTGAGCTCTGAAAAAAAGGGCTGATCCACTCCTTATTAAGCCCTCCGTATTAGTATATTGTTAAGTGTTTCTACTAGGACCTAAAAGCCTAAAATGTATTAAATATGATCATTTAAGCACATCCTGTTTTTATGCTGATATAAATTGTATATCCAATAGGAACTATTCATCGATGTTTTAAGTTCCTTGAAACTTTGAAAGCCTGCAAAAATTAA
The DNA here is from genome assembly GCA_026770805.1 of Boulengeromyrus knoepffleri. Taxonomy (NCBI): domain Eukaryota; kingdom Metazoa; phylum Chordata; class Actinopteri; order Osteoglossiformes; family Mormyridae; genus Boulengeromyrus; species Boulengeromyrus knoepffleri. The sequence goes on from JABJVO010000039.1 coordinate 3,914,447, forward strand.
TTTGATCAATAAAAAAATTTCCATAATGCTTATTATTTTTTTGTCAGAGTAGCGGCATATCTATGTTTTTGATCTTATTTGATATTGTAACACTGTATAATAGAATTATATTAATGTAATGCCATTTCTAGGGGTGACACAGTTGTTCTGTGAGAAGAATAGGTCTTCACACATCCAGAGATATGGGGTTTTGTTGCACCTCAGCTCAGGTCAGTGTATGGCCTCTTTTTTCCTCTGTATGCCTCTCATTTGTTGAAATAAATGCTGCTCTGTTGAACAGATGTCTTTAAAAAATTGCCCTCAGTGTACAGTTTTGTGTGAAATCCTTGTGATGCACTGGAATGTCTTCCAGGGCAGTGTTTCCCAACCTAATCCTATGGGACCCTGAGACAGCCCACATTTTTGCTCCCTCCCAGCTCTGTATCATACAGTCCATATTTTGCTACCTTCTGGGAGCTGGGAAGGATCAAAAATGTGCACTGTCTGGGGGTACCAAAGAACTGGATTGGACAATCTTTGTTTTAGGGTTTACTCTGCCTTTTTTTCTGGGATAAGTTTGAGGATCACCAATAACCTGAAATGGTCTCTGAAGTGTTTTAAGGAATGTATTTGCAAGAACTATTCAGTTCAGTTGCTTATTGGCTGTGTTTAGCTGCTGATGTAATAAATACTAGATAGCATATAAATACTGACACTGCACCGAGCCTCAATATGATCTACAGTAATATGATCACAAGAGTCATTGCACTTTAAACAATTTATCCTATTTTCTTATAACTTTTTATCTTTAATTTTATATACTTTTTATATATTTCTGTTTTTTATGTTATTAATTTACATTTTTGTTAATATGTATTTGGTTGTATTTATATTTGGTTATCCTTCTACCCTGTATTATTGCACAGTCTGGAGTAGCACAATTTTATTTCACTGCTGGTGTACCACTACATTGATGCATGTGACAAATAAAGATCTTGAATCTTGAGTCAGTGAATCTTTCCATCTAGGGCAGGGGTGGCCAATCTTATCCGCAAAGGGCCGCTGTGTATGCGGGTTTTCACTGCAACTCCCTATTTAGATTACT
>JABJVO010000039.1:3915630-3935853 GCA_026770805.1 Boulengeromyrus knoepffleri
GTACAGCTGACCTGCAGGTTATCCCAAAAACCTGCATACACACCGGCCCTTTGCGGATAAGATTGGCCACCCCTGATCTAGGGATTGCTTTGTATCACTTCTGTGAGATGGGGGTACAACACTGCTATTGGCTGAATCAATTTAGCCAGAAGGTAGCTTGGTGCTACCGTGCTTGGCTCTGTTGGATCTGGTATTGCAAGTGACTCACCTGGAGTTCTTTAACAACCTGCTTAAGTGGGTCTGAAATCTTTTTTTTTTTAATCCATTGCAATATACATTAACCTAGATGAAAAACTCTGATATTTATTAAAATGCATTTCGTTTGTGTTATGCATAAACAAATAAGAAAAAAAGAGGGGAAATCACTACACATTGGCAGAAATTCAACGAGTAAATTTAAAGTGACAATAATTAACCACTATATGACAGAGGGTGAATGTATATTTTTGCGTATTTTGTTAACTACTGTCTTTTCATATTTTCTTTTGAAAAGTGTTAGATACCAGTTAAACACAGAGAATCCCAATGAATTTGCAGTAGAGTCTTCGTCGCAAAGAGACCACATAGGGCTCGCTCCCAAAATTTTTCCTCGCGTCGTCCCTCTGTACGTGCGCGCTCCCGTGGCCGACCCGGAATGGTGATGCTGCCGACGAGGAAGATGGCGTCCGTGTGGATACTAATGAGCGCTTGCTAGCACTGAGAAAGTGATTGTAGGTGAAATACGGCAAGATGGGTAAATGTTATTAAATGCGGACATAACAGTTTGAGGCCAGGGAAGAATTACGGGAAAGTGGGTGGTTCGCGTAATAGCAGTTCTTTATACCCGCCCTATCTCATTTCCTAGACATATAGTGAGATCTAGCTAGCAACTTAGCTTTCCTATCTTGTATAAATTGCCCAGCCGCTTCAATTATTGGGATTCAGGGTGGTGCCGGGGCCAGAGAACCAACATATACGAAGTTCCTTGGTTCGGTGCCAAAGGTGGACGCCGTTGGCAAGTTGCGGGAGGCCGGGAGAGCAGAGAAGAGCTCTGGGAGATAGGCGAGGTGAGAGGGAGAGAGATGCAATTTCAGCTGGGATGAGGAGGGACTCGTAGCTGGGTACCGCTCTAGATGGCTTCCCAGTGCTAAATAGAAATTTTATTTCACTGACTGACTTGTATTTTGCACGTATCGGTGGATCCTCTGGATCTCCCGAGGTTTTACGTTTTGTGCTGATTTTCCTTGGATAACTGCCGCTGTAAGATATGTGATTGTCACATTGGTAACTTGCTTCGGTAGCCTGACTGAGGAAATTAGCTCGCGTAGCTAACAGTTAGCGCTACAGCCATGGCCGTTCGGCTCTGGTCCGTCACACCGGCTGTTTTACAGGCGTTGCTCTCCAAACACCTTTAGCCCTCGTTAGCCTTGCCTGGCTTACAGGACCTATATTAGGCAGCCTAATGTACGGTTAAAACTTGTTGCCAGGTAGCTACATAACTAGCTGGCTGGCTAACTACCCATTGTTCTCTGTCTCAACGTTTGCAATTGGTCACACTATTTCACGTTTTTTTCGTGTTTTGCTGCTTGTATTTTTTTTTCTAAAAACACAGTTAAGAAAATATATGGAACGTTATAACTTTAATTATCACAGAAACAAGACAGTTGTTACGGAGTGTTCCTTAACCTAGCTGTTCTGCAGCTAAGTCGTGTACCTTAATACTTAATACCTTTAATACTATAGTAACGATAATTTAAAAAAAACACTACGTCTTCCACGAATTAAATTGTGCTACGTAGATTAACATACCCGAATTGCTAAATCTTGAAGGGTATTTTTTATAATATGTATCTCAACAAATGGGCGTTGGATGACACTCCCATTAGAACGAAAACAATCTTTGAAAGAAAAAAAAAACGGCCGTGGAACATGTTAGGAAAATCGTGTAATGTATTATCATTATGTATTGAAGGAGAGCTAAGGGATACAGCTGGGAAAACACAGGAAAGCAAAGCTTAATTATACCTTGTTAAAAGTTTCGTTTCCTTTGAGCACAAAATTTGTGTTGGGCCTCTAAGTACAACTCAAATTTAATGTTTATTCCCAGTGTCATATTTCTGCACATAAATTTCATATTGATTTCTTATGTTAAAAATAGTAGCTGTCAAGCGTTATATGATACCATGTTCCGCTTCTTTTTCTTCTTCAATGTTCCCCATATGGAGAGTAATTCTTGTGTAGGTTTTTTTTATTAAGTATTTCGAAAAAAGCAAGCCTTGTCTTCACTAACTTTTGAATGCAAATGCAAGCCTAAATATTAATATTGTTTGTGTGTGTTCCTTCTAAGTCCAGTCATCTGCATGGCTTGATAGCTACCCTATTCATCCACTGTCCTGCATCTTTTTCAGTGCCTGTTACAGTGCAAAGCATTATTTAGGCTTATCAGTACGATTTACTTTCCGTTTTTCCTTTAATGGTGTTCACCAACTGAGAGATCATGCGGGGGGCCCATTAAGCACTTGTGTACTGGTGCAAACCCCTTTCCCAGTTAAAGTTGTAGAAGCCTGTTTTCTGTGTTCATTTAAAAAGAAATCTTTTCTGTATACTTTCCACTTCCTTGTTCTCACACAGCCAGCATGTCCCGTGTTTCGGACAGTGAAGATGAAGGCTTGGTTGCTATGGACACAGAGGAGGTTGGGGTAGGATTAGGGCGGGTCACTGCAGAGAAGAGAGAGACGAAGCCCAATATCAGAAAAAAGGAGGGAGTATGTGAGAGGACGATGGGACAGCTGCCAGAAGAGGTGCTGGAGTATATCCTGTCCTTCCTCTCTCCATATCAGGAGCACAAGACTGCTGCTCTTGTGTGTAAACAGTGGTATCGCCTGATTAAAGGTACATCTACTCAGATGCAGGTTATCCCTGCCATGGTTAGTTACATAACCTAATGTTTTAATCACCACTATTCAGCACCTATCTCATTATGTGAAATGTCATTAGCACTGTTCAAGTGTTATGGAAGTGTGTTGTATACCACATAAAGCACAATTATTATATATTAGTACATATCGGTGTGACCTTTTTTAAGGCGTCAACAACGTGCTGCTATATATGAAAACAAGTTCCTGGGCTTCTATCCCTCACGTGCCTCCTTAACTTCTCTCTTTCAGGTGTGGCGCATCAGTGTTACCATGGTTTCCTGAGAGCTGTGCAGGAGGGTAACATTCAGTGGGAAAGCCGAACATATCCCTACCCCGGCACCCCTATAACGCAACGGTTCTCACACAGTCAGTAACTGGCTTCCCCCCCACCCCCATGTTATATGTATTTGTATTTATTTCCCGTTTATGTTGTAGTGGTGTTTCACGTTTGCACTTTTCTGAACCTGGTTTCTTGAGGAAAATGAGCTTGTGTGTGTTGTAGGTGCGTGTTATTATGACCTAAACCAGTCGATGTACGTGTTTGGGGGCTGTACCCAGAGCAGCTGCAACGCAGCTTTCAATGACCTTTGGAGGCTCGACCTTAACAGCAAGGAGTGGATCCGCCCTTTGGCTTCAGGTATGGTTCCTAATGTAGTTCTTTTCAGAATGGTGAGATGGTGCTTTTGTGGCCTTACGGCACTTTTCCATTGGCATACAGAGACCGAGCCATACCTGCCCCGTACGGCAAAGAGAGCCTAGTTACAGCACAGTTCCGGCTTGCTTCAGCTTTCCCACTGCAGAAGGGTCTGCTCGTTTAAGGTGTGGCCAGCTTGGAGAGAGACAGTGACAGAAAACCAAAGAGATGCTTATTTACTTTATTCCCGTGGTGTACATCATGATTTACCATATGCTAACTTCCGCTCGAATGTCTATGAGAATCGCCGCAATATGTTAGCATCAAGTGATAGAAGAATTAGCATTATCTTGCAAAAATTTGCATTACAAATCTATTTGGTTCAGCCTTTCTATAGTACTTTTTGAAGTACGAGGTTGGAAATTCACAAGTTCCGAGTTATCAGGAATGCATAAATCATGATGTGTAATTCTACTAATAATGAACAGCATATAGAATATGCCCCTTTTCCGTTTGCTTAATCCCTGCGTATTGATGCCGATCACTGGTTCTTTCTTGTTCCCGTATCTTTTGACCAATCACATGGTGGTCACAGGACCAGCCTGGTTTAGGCACGCTAGCAGGGCTGTGTCAGCATGGGTACGGCTCGCATACTTTACAGTGGAAATCCATCAGTTTTAAGAGGTCTACAGGTTGGGTTCAGCTCGGTTCCTGGTAGCAGTGGAAAAGCACCATTGTTTCGCTTGTCACTACAATAGCAGATCCCTCCCTCTGGCTTCTTTAGGTTCTTACCCTTCGCCAAAGGCAGGGGCGACTCTGGTTGTATTCCGTGACATTCTGGTTCTTTTTGGGGGTTGGACTCGCCCCAGTCCGTATCCCCTACACCAGCCAGAGAGGTTTTTTGATGAGATCCATACCTATTCCCCATCCAAGAACTGGTAAGGAAGCATTCATCTTGCCTTCCCATCCCTATGGAATGATATCTCCGCCACTCCAGCAAACTCTTTGCTTCTACCCTCCCAGGTGGAATTGTATAGTGACGACCCATGGACCACCACCAATGGCTGGCCATTCAACCTCTGTAATTGGTAGCAGAATGGTGGTGTTTGGTGGCTCTCTTGGAGCACGGCAAATGTATGTAATGACTTACATAGGGGCTGAGTACGGGAAATATACGGAATACCCATTCAGAAATGTATTATTTTCAAAATAAGTTTGAAGCCATAGCCTGCACTTTACACTGCAAGAAGTGTGATGTGGTATATTATTGTAACATTACAGTTTTAAATCTCACCTGGAATTGTGCTTAAAATCAGTTTCTCACTAATTGGTGTATTACGCTGTCTGCTCTATTTTTAATGGGGTATATGCTGTATTATGCTTAACTTGTTGGCTGTCTTGTGTGAGCTGTCTTGCTTTCCTAGGAGTGGCAGATAAACTATAATATATTGCTTATTCTGGCATAGCTAAGGACCCCTTAATTGTTCCTGGCAAATGTAAATGCAGTATAAAACACTAGACAAAGCAGGATCTCCTCAATTACTGCCCGTCTTGTGTGCTCTCTTTTGGTAGGAGCAATGATGTTTGGGTTCTTGATCTAGAGCACTGGTCTTGGTCCAAACCATCTATCTCTGGCCCTACGCCCCACCCTCGAGGGGGGCAGTCACAGGTATGGACTGAGTGGATATAAGATGCATTTTAACCTCTTTACATCTGTAATTTTTCTCTTACTCTCCTCTTTTCCCTTCACAGTTCAGCTCTTTGTTATTAATGTGTCAATGCATTGCACTGTTTTTCCAGATTGTGATTGATGACAAGACGCTCTTGATATTGGGGGGCTGCGGAGGTCCCAATGCTGTGAGTATTACCTGAATGTGACCACTCAACCAGTTCAGCAGTTATAATGGAATCTTATTTTAACAATGGCCGTGCCTCAGAATTTATAGTAGTCACTGACTGGAGATATGCACCCTAAAAAAACCCTGAAGCAGTTAAAATAATTGTGTGTGTGTGTACACATACCTTGTTGTACATAAGGCATATTGAACATACGCATCAAGTGTACACATCATTGTATTCCATGGATGGGAAATACATATGATTTTGGGACCAGTTGACTGCAGTGAACACTTAGCTCATTAGCACAATAACCCAGAAGTATTTGTCGCATTGTGTCCATATTTTGGGTGAAGATCTGGAATATTTAGAAAATCAGCCCAAAACTGAAGTATTGCCACATAGTGATAGCAAAGAAGGGGACAGCATCAGACCCTTGATCCTGTCAGCATTTATACGATACGTGACACGCTTACAATTTTTTATTAAATCTGGCCAGCAAATCGATCTTTCATTTTCCACAGAAAATTGTTTTATTATTCCACTGTTAAATGCTGGCAAGTTTCACCTCCATCACTGGAGATTATTAGGCAAAAGTTTATCAGTTATTGATCGAATTCTCTGATGCAGAAATATGGAGACGCAAAAAGATATTCTTTAATGTATGAAATATAATTGAGCTACAAAAATGATTCCATCTGCCCAGTGTTTGTTCCGCTCCTTCTGTCTCTTTTCCCTGCACTTTCAAAGTTTGCGCCGGTGCTTGTGCTCCCTGTTGTAAGAAATCTTGAAAAGCCTTCTGAACAGAATCGATGTTGCACATTCCCTTTGTTTGTCATGACCCCTCCCTGCCTGTGGTATTCCAGCTGTTGAAGGATGCCTGGCTGCTGCATATGGGTGCCCCCCCATGGTCCTGGCAGCAGCTGCGGGTGGAGAATGAAGAGTACGGGGCCCCAGAACTGTGGTGCCATCCCGCCTGCCGGGTACGTAGGTGGGGGGGGGGCATCCCTAACCACATCCTGGGGCTTCATGTCTCTCTTCCTCTAGAGTTTTCAGAGCAGATCAGCTGGCTTAAATGTGCTTCCCTTTGTCTTCAGGTGGGTCAGTGTGTGGTGGTCTTCTCCCAAGCTCCGTCTGGTCGTGCCCCTCTCAGTCCCAGCCTGAACTCCCGCCCCTCCCCTATTAGTGCTACACCTCCAGCCTTGATCCCAGAGCCCCCCTCTTTGCGCTCTCAGTCCCCCGTACGAGGTGGGGCCACAGGCGTGGTCCTAGGTGCTCCTGAAGAGGCCCCCTGTGTGAATGGTCGCTGGGGGACACTGAGGCCCCGTCCGTCACCCAGAGCCGGTGCCCGGGAGGGAAGTCCTTCGTCTTCCCAGCAGCAGTCGCCCTCACAGGGTCCTGATAGCCCTCCTTTACCACCGCTGCCACCCTTGCTTAATGGGTCCTCCCTTTCCCCCCACACAAGCCACGCCCAGGCTGCCTCCCCCCCTTCCCGCCCGCACGCCCCAGGTGCTTCTGAGCAGGGCTGGGATCCCCCTACCTCGTTTATTACTGCCTCGTCCTCTGCTGTGGATCATGCGAGCTCCAATGGCCTCCGCACCCCACCCGGCTCGCCCCAAACCCCGACCGGGGCGGTGTCTCCTGGGGCTCTTCGTCGAGGACTGGAAGCGGTCAAAGCACTCTCTGCATCGCTGTCATCATCATCTTCACCCTCGCAGTCCCACGTTGGAGGAGGAGGAGGAGGTGGCGGTGGGACATCTGGCCCTTCGTCATCCTCGTCTAGCCCACCAAATCTCGGCCAGGCTGCCGGAGTGGACGGACACTCCATCCCTCCAATCGCACGCCGCCTCGGTCACCACCCGCCCCAAAGCCTAAATGTGGGGAAGCCCCTCTACCAGTCTCTCAACTGCAAACCCATGCAGATGTATGTGCTGGATGTGTCCCGAGCCAAGGAGAGCGGCGTGGTTTCCTGGAAAGTGTTTGGGAGTGGAGCTGGGAGTGCGGGGCCAGTAGGAGCCGTGGTGGGCCCCCCGGAGACCAGCCTCCACACTGTGGTCCAGGGCAGAGGCGAGTTAATCATCTTTGGGGGCCTCATGGACAAGAAGCAGAATGTGAAGTACTACCCCAAAACCAACGCCTTGTACTTTGTACGCGCCAAAAGATAATGAGCTAGAGCAGAGGTAGCACCAGCAAAGGAGACCTCGCTGAACTGTACAGAGCTATACCTGCAGTGTGGTTGTGGTCATTTAAGATGGATATCGGGGATAAGGATAAAACATGGATGCTTTTCCAGCTCAGCCTTCCCCTGCCTTCAGCCTTCTATAGGTCGTGTTTAGGCTTTTATTCAATAAAAACTGCAGAGCTGTCAGCGCAGTAGAAATCACTCATGGCTCTACGATCATAGTTATAACAAAGCGAAATGGTTCCCTCCAGCATCTACACAACTGGGAAGAATGAATGACAGGGGGCCCAAGCATGTCCGTCCTCGTCCCTATCTCTCTTGAAGAGAGGAACAGAGTGGCTTATCTCCTCTATCGTGGAACACAAGCAAAGGTTGTTTGTTTGAAGCAGTGGTGGGAAAATAACTTTTGCAGTTTTTTTTTTTTTTCTTTTTAACTTTCCAACTTTTAAAGTGCTTTGTTTACAAGTGTGTGTGTGTGTGTGTGTGTGTGTGTGTGTGTAACGGAGAGGCTTTTCGGATCAGTATTTGGATCCATGCTTAGGGATTTTTGGCCTCTTTAAAATAAAGCATAATGAAAGATGAGTGACTGATGAATCTTTTACTATCACAAAGCTGTTTATGTAAAACTAAACTGAATGAATGTGTCCTTAAAATAAAATGGAGAATTTGAGCTTGAAGTGACATGATATAGATGTGTGCTTAAGTCCTGTATTACCTATGGAAAATTAGCTGAGTTTTACTAGAAACTGATAAAAGCTTTATGAAAGCAAATTACACACTGCAGTGCAGAAATATACAATATTTGATATATGGATTACTTTGTCACAGTATGAAATGGAGTTTGGTTTCTTTTGTTAAACCATTAAAGATTGTCGCAGTTCTCAAAACCGATATGCCAAATAGTGGTTAACAGTGAGTTAAAAATATAGCAAAATATTTTAGTTGGTCTTTATTATTGTGCAGTCTACACTCCCCCAGTGCATTCCACCCCTGAAATTTTTCTTCATTGACTATTAAATGCACTTAATTGCACTGGGTGTCACTATGGCTAAACTAGGTCGTTTTTGCTTGAAGCTGCTTATTTACACTCATTTTTTCAAACTGAATATCTTGACAGGTACAGTACTGTGAAAAAAGTCTTAGGCAAAGCAGATGTTTAATGGTCTTTATATTGGTATAAAACTATGATGTGTGTGTCAGCCTAGCCAACCTCTCATAAGGTCACCCCGATATTTGCAGCAGCCATTCTAATACACCCATGTATTTGGTTGACTTGGCCACTAGCGCATCTCATATGGCTAATAATACCCTATTGGCTTTTAAAACAGTTGGATTGATTGATCGATTGATTAACTGAACTTATTATGAAATTTAACATGTACATGGAATGGCTGAGGTGTCCCTGAGGAGAGGTTTGGGAACTGAAGTGATGTTCATCCAGCCATCCAACTAGATATCAGTAACTTTTTGGAGAACAGGAGAAATTCCTATTAGTTTTTATTGTTACTTTTAATTTGCACATGTTCTAATGCTATATTGTGTTTATTGTTCTGAGCAAATATACACTTACTGTCCAGATAAATAGCTTTAAACATTTCCTTTGACAGCCTAAGGCTTTTGCACTGTACTGTACAATTACAGTTACTCCCTAAGGTGTATTCCTGCCAGCTTTTGGGCATCAGTCTACATTTTTACTACTGCTGAATTTGGGTCATTATATTCTGTTCTGATATCAGTTTGACATACCTGGGAAGCAGAGACAGGTGAGCAGGTAAGAGAGTGACACTGAGCAGTGGCTCTCCATAGGGGGCAGCATGTGTCCCCATCTGCTTGGCTGAGCCACATGTCCTTGTTAAAGCAGCCTGAACGCCCACCCAGTATTAGCCTTTTATCATACACAAGCCTATACTTGATGTTGGTTTAAAATGGAAATTAAAATGTTATATAAACCCGTGACCAAATCTGATTGTAATCCCAAATCATAAACAAGGTATGAAATGATGTAGAATTTGCTTCAGAGGGTGATGGTTATGCTATTCCTGTTCAGAATTAATGAGTGTATAAGGCAGTGGCCCAAGCACTAAGGCAGAATTACAGACGCCATTCAAGCTAAAAATAGATTTACATTGTGGGGGGAAATTATCTGAAAGAGTGTGATTCTGATAAAGGAATAATAAACAAGAAGGAAGAGTCACCTTTATATACAATTAAATATGATGAATTTCTCCATGGGGTCAATAAAAAATATATTTTTTGTACTAGTAACAGACAGCCCTTGCTATAGTACGGAACAGCCTGATATACCCCTGCAGGTGACTCGTGTTTCGGGAGTGGACCAATAGCATCTTTTTAGTATTTCAATTTTACATTAATTTAGCCACAGTACTGAGGACTTTCTTTGTAATGGAAATGGGTTGCAGTTTTTACCATTTTGTATTTTGAATACTCAAGGACGGAGTATGCTATGTAATTATAAACCAAACCTTCACGACCACCCCATGTGAAGCGAATAACGTTGACGATCTTGTAAAAATGATGTTAAGATAACATTCAGTACTCATAGTTAAAATGTTGAATGCAGAAGAAATGGCCAGGGGTAAAGATCTGAGTGTCTTTGACAAGATCCAAATCATTATGGCCTGGTGTCTGGGTCAGAAAATCTCTGAAACGGCAAGACTTGTGGGATGCTGACGGTCAGCCATGGTGAGTATCTGCTGAGAGTGGTCTGAGGAGGGAAAAGCCATGATCCTCTGACAGGGTGTTGGGCGGCCAAGACTCGTCAATGCAAGATGTGAATGAAGGCTGTCCAGTCTGGTACAAACCAACAGAAGGGCACTATTGGCAGATATATTTTGATGATGATCATGGCAGCAATGTGTCACAACACATAGTGCATGGAGTGCTGCTCTGTATCAGGCTATGTAGCTGTGGATCGGAATTGTCGGTCCAATGTATCCCACTCACTACGTACCAGACCGTCCACATGATGTGACACAAGCTGGGATTCATCGGACCAGGCGAACTTCATCCATTACTGTAAGGTCCAGTTCTGATGCTTGCATGGCCATTATAGGCTCTTTTAACAGGGATCAGCATGGGCACTCTGTGCCCGTGACTGTGTAGCCCCATAGGCAACAGAGCTCATTGCCCTGTGTGTCATGACACATTATTTCTGCTATCAGCACCAAAGCTAAAGACTAAAATAACAGAGATGATTGCATTAGAGATCAGCCATTTTTCATAGTGCAGAAAGAGGCATTTCATCGGCTCATTCACCACTTAAAAGAGGTTTCAAAGTACCGGGCAACAACATATTTATAATTCATTGTTAAATCTCTGGCAGATAAATCTTTAGCTTTCCACAGAATAACAAAACGATGCAACGTCATTCTGCTAATCTGCAGATCCGCTCGGCAAGTCAGAAGTCAGCCGGTTCTCTCTATCGGAGATGCTGCTCAGAAATACACAGAAATTTCCACATTGGTGCACCATACTAGGTGAAAGTGGCTAATTAGGTAGCGCTTCATTTATGTTGTAGGAAGTACTATTACTGTTTAGGCCGAATTCACATGCTCTCTCACTCGAGTTCATGCACAGGGGTTTAGACGGGGTGTGCATGCCCTGTTGGGGAGGTAGGAAACACATTTTTTTTCTGCTGCCTTTTCATTCTTTTTTCGCTGCACCCAACTTGATGACGCTGAATATGTTTGCAAATGCACTTGTCAAACTCTCTGAATTTTAGTGTGGACAGGCGGCAGCCGGTCTCGTGAGGTCTTGTGAACATCATAACTTAAAATATTTGATGGATCTTTTTCAAACTTTGCAGACAAATTGAATTGGGGGAGATCTGGAAGTGATCAATTTTTGAAACAAATCAAACCAAAATTAAAGCAGCGTAGCATAGTTATAGCAGAGAGAAGGACAGTCTCAGACACTTTAATCCTGTTACTGCGACAACTGATCTGAAGATAGGCTGAAGTTCATTTTTTTGTGAAACAAATGAATTGTGTTGTGTTAGAAGTTAGGGAATTGCCTTCCTTTATGAATGACATGTTATGTCTGGTCATTCATTCTTTATATTAGATAGGATCTAAAGATTATTCAGAATTCCTTATTACTTTAGTTAATGCTTGCTATTATCAGAACACAGAGTGCATCACAGCTTGTTGCGTATAAGGCTGCGTAGCCGCAGACCGGTCCGAGTGCCTATGCTGACATCACTAAAAGCGTCTATAATGGGCACGTGTGCTGGAACTGGACCACAGAGCATTGGAAGAAGGCGGCCTGGACTGATGAGCCACTTTTTTGTTACTTTATCATGATGCACTATGGGAAGAAGGCAAGCTGGAGGAGGCAGTGTGATGCTCTGAGCAATGTTCTGCTGGGAAACCTTGGGTCCTGGCATTCATGTGGGTGTTACTTTGGCATGTACCACCTTCCTAAACATTGTGACAAACAAAGTATACTCCAGTCCAAGGGCACTATACCCAACCTCCATGCAATGTTGAAGAGATGTGTCATCCAAGACAGCCTAACAACATCAGGAACGTTCAGGGTGAATCTCATCAACCCCCGGAGCCTTACTACCAAATAGTTTTTTGACTACTTCAGTGACTTGGATGACATGTCTCTTCAACATTGCATGGAGGTTGGGTATAGTGCCCTTGGACTGGCAGATTGGTGTGGTGGTCCCAATCTTTAACAAGAGAATATAAGGCATTCTGCTTCCGTTGTTGGAGGGGCTGGGGCTGGGACTGGGGCTGGGGGTCAGGGCTGGACACTACCTGCTGTGTTCTGGATGCAGGCTACTGGGTGTTGGGTGCTAGGAGCTTTGGAAAAAAATTATGAGACCATGCTATATTTTAAAAAATAATGATAATCTAAATTTTTAAATGCTGGTTTAATCCTGGCCCTGCTGGCTGAATGCTACACTGTGTGGCAGGCTGTTCCAGGCTCAGAATTTGTGAGACAGCAGTACATAAGTACAAGGTGAAGCAAGAGACCCCAGGAACAACCAGGAAGCCAGGCAGAGGGTGGAAGTGACTTTCTAATGGCAGACATGACCGTCAACTTATCTGACAGTTTCTCATGAATCAGAGGATGACATGAACTGATCTTCAAATGGAATGAGAAACACTAAGTGCAGGTGTGAAGTGCACTGCTAGGACAGTTCATATCAGGCTCATAGAAGCAGGACTGAAGTCCCATAAAGCAAGGAAGAAGCCCTTCATTAATGAGAAACAGAGAACAGCCAGGCTGGCGTTTGCAAAACATATATATTACTCAGAGATGCACACCCATAAATTGTGCTTTGGTCTCTTAATTTTTTTAGACTTTCTGAAATCTCCTGTCATCTCTATATATAAAATAGTTCCTGTAGCGTATGGAATCTAATGACCCCAAACCAGGTGCAGTTGAAATACTTCCTTTGACTAGTGTTTGTAGCTGAGTACGCAATATCATCGCCTCTTTTCTGAATCATCCGCAAGCGATCATCTGCGGGCGGTGGACTTTAACTGGCCGCTTTCCGAAAGCTTATGCCGACTGTCGTGAATGGAACGCGGCTGCTGAATCTGGAGTGTTTGGATCCAAATATTTGCCCAATGTCCAGCCTAAAACCGATTTCAGCACAGTACTGTCCTGCTGTCTTTCACAGTTAACGTTTTCTGTTTCTGACATCTACTATCTGAAAACTATAAAAACATATGCGCAATAGTTGTCCTATAATATTTGTAAACTGCTGACACTGAGTGCGTTGTACACCGTCAACACTCAGAAATGCCATGTTTTGCTGGACTTTGAAACATATGACAGTATACAGCATATATAAAGTGCAATGAAAGATATATGTGTGTGTGTGTGTGTGTGTCTTCTTCGATCCTATTTTTATTATTTTATATTTGTTATGTTAATCCAGAATTTATAGACATGAGTAATTAAAGCGATTGTTCTAGGCTACCAAAGGTAACCCCGCCCCCAGGAGACCTTTGAAACGTTAGTAACAGAGTAAAATTAGCCTCGATAAGAAGGCATAGGCCTAGTATGAATAAGGTATTCAATCCCGCCTGTTCGATATCCAAGCTGTATCATCTGCAACATAAGGATATATCATATGTAGAGGTGGCATATGTCACAGCGTGTTGGCTGCTTAAATGCTTTATATAGGCGTATCCCGGTAAGTTGTGATTCATGACACTTACTTTATTTTCACGTATCGTAAAAAATATCTTATCACTATGACATTTGATATTTTGTGGTTTAGTGTACTGACGATCGATGGATTAAGTATCACAATATATAACAACTTATGTTTCATCTTTCACAGCCGACTGCGCAATGCTATTCTCTTTGTGGTGGTTACCCGGGTTGCCAGCGTGGTTGACTTTCGAGACTACCCCTTTGGACAGCCTTCTATGCGGTGGGTCACTTCTGCTTTACAGCGCAATCGGACATCGTTGAATTTTACATTGTGTAAAGAATTTTTTTATCCCTGTACACTGTAAAAAATATTCCTCCTTCCAACTGAAATTCTTAAGTAACTGATTACAGTAACACTTTTGACTTTGCCCAACATTTTAATGAGTAATTGTAGTATTACATGGTTTTGACTTAACGGTGTAACTAATATTATATTCATAAACTATTCTTGGCTATATTAGTTAAGTTCAGGCCAATTTGATTTTGTCAGCCTAAAAATACAGCATTGTAGTGATTACTACAGTTAAAATGTTGGGCAAATTCAAAAGTGCTTTTGCAGTCGGTTACTTGGAAGGCGGAAATATTTTTTACAGTATATAACAATGATGGACACTTCTCAATACCTCTTAGCTGTAAAACAGTTTTAGTTTATATAACATTTCGGGGGGATATTTTATGTAGGCTAGGGAGGTGCTGAAAGAATTACAAATGAATAATGTGTTTTTTTTGTGCGATTTTCAGGGCTGGTGGGCGCTTACGGCATATCGATACTCGGCTGTTTCTTGAGAACCCACCTTTTCCTCAAAACCCTAAGGTGACATTTGATTGGCTCTCTGTTTCACAAACAGAATTTACCAGCTTCACGGATTTAAGATGTTCATTCAACTTATACTTCATATTTCCTTTACTTTGTTATCTATTTACACTACTGATTGTCTGCTGTACTGAAAATAAATTTCATTCATTCATTTAGGAGGCTTAGATGCCATTTAGTTATCGTTACTGTAATATCATATTGTATGTGTACTGTAGATCATTTCAGCTTATTAAGTTACATACAACCATCAATACATAATGTGCTATGGATGCTTGTGTGCAGAAGAGATGAAAATGTGCATCAACACATTTTTAAAGGGTTTGTTATTTTGCGTAATTAAACTGATTATCAACATGTAACCCTCTTTATATGTGAATTAGTGGGGATGAAAGGAGCAGTAAGGAGGGCCAGCATCCCTGGAGTGGTGCCCAAGGCAGGCTGAGTGGAACTCTGCAGTTCTGGTTCTGCGTCTGCGTCCTGTCTCTGGTGGGTTCTCGTGTTGCCTCCCTGGTGGTTTTGGAGTTTATCCTCAGAGCAGCTTTGGCTCGAGTGACAGTTCGCCCGGTAAGTACCTTTTAGAGCAACGAGACTGACATGTCTAGTTTCCTTTACATGCTGATCCATTTATTCTGCAAATACCAATCACTGATCAGCGACAGACTACCCACTAGCTGAAATCTGTGTTCCATAACCAACAGATGACGTTCTTAGCGCACTGACCTCTTCTTTCCCCACCAGGACCTGTGGTCCAGTAGCACTGCGCAGTTCCTCACGCAGTGCCAGTTCTCTCTGGGCTGTGCTCTGACCAGCAGTCTCCACTTTCTCCAGGAGGGGGCACCGCACTGCTCACTGAGCCTCTTCCTTGCAGCAGGCCTTAGCTGGCTCCTGGCCAACTTGAGTAGTCGCATCTGGCTCCATGTGGTTCCACTGTATCGACTGCACAGCTCCCAGCGCTATTGCGGCCTGTGCATTGGACTTCTCACCTCAGGACACGCCATTCTGCCCCTCTTATCTCGAGGGGTCGTGCTCACCTTTGTCACTGGTGCCTTTGCTGGCCTGTCAGTCGTCAGTCGCGACTTCCTGTCTTCTGCAGATGCACTGAGATTCTGGACCCCCCTGACCATCTGCTACACACTGCTGGTGGTCTATATGCATGGTGAGACAGAGGACAGCAGGCGCCGAGCCAGACACTGTACAGTGGGGTGGCCAGTGCAGACCCAAGGATTTTACTGGGGTGGCAGTGGGGTAATATTTTGCCATCTGGTGCTGGGGGGCAGGGTAGTGTATTTCTCCATCTCTATACATTGTGAACTTGGGGGGGTGAGGGCTCCCCTCGGTATACTTTGGGATGCCACGTATTTCATAGGGGAGGGCTATCCCCGTATATATATGTTGTTAGTGGTCGACACAGAGTGTTATATCTGCCCCCTGTTGGCACACAGTGACCCTGCACGGGATAAGCGGTTATGATAGATGTACTGATAGATGCTTTAAGCTGGAGCACAGGGTCAGCCATCTTTCTGGCACAACTAAAGCAATATTTGGGATAAAGGACCTTTCTCAAGGGCCCAAACAAGGATCACTCTGCTAGCCACGGGATTTAAGCTAGCAAAACAGGCACAGAGCCAAGCACCACCCCATAATATTGTGTTAGATCCATTAAGTGCTCTTTGCAAGATATTACAATCCCTTGCTTTTGAACGAGTTTTATATATTGCATTCTGAGCCTTAGATAACTGAAGTGCAAGTCATGAATTGTGTGAAGGTGAATAGAAGGTAAATGGTCTTGTTAAATAAAATCTCTTTAATAGCCCTCAGAATATGGAAAAAATTGTTATAATATTGCCCTCCATCCGACTTCTCGCACGGCAGACGAGCAGCGCCGGCAGACGGGACCTCAGGCCCTGCTCCAGGCTGTGGGGGTGCGGCTGGGGGGCTTGCTGGTGCTGATGCTGACGGTGGGCCGCTGGGTGGATGTGCTCCACATCCTGCTCTGCTTCCTGGGGGAGGCCGGCTGCTTGCTCCCCAGCCGAGATCTGCTGGATGCTGCGCTGCAGGTCAGCCTGTCGCCCTGTGCCCGTTTGTATGCGTCTACCCCTGTACCTGTGTGCTTTTTGTTTTTTATGTTGCTCTTCACTGGCCTTTCCTTCTTAGTCTATAACCTGCATTAAGTTTTCACAGATTGGTCACCACTAACTCGAAATCTGTATAGCCGTGGTTCTCTCTTGGCCTGCAGCCGCCTCTCTTGATCATGAACGTATTTGGTTATCTCTGTCTATGATGTATTGCCTGGCATTGGAATATGTCTCTTTTTGTCTTTGTCTCGAATTAAAAGTATTCCTAATTACATTTCTGTCGAAAAGATACCAATATACCATTGGAAGTACATCAATGAAAACATTATTATAGACCAGAGATCACACACGGTTGGATTAAAAATTGTTTTTATTATAAGCAGGGGTTGAATTCTGCTTTAAGGACGAGTGCTGTGGCATTAAAACCCAACTTACGCATCTTTCTGCAGGAAGTTGGAAAGGAGGTGGCACCACACAGAAGGACTGAGAGGCCAGGGAGACTCCAGGAAGCGGCCGTTACACCTCGCAAAGATAAAGACCTTTAGCTGCTCATAGCTCAAGGCAAATGGACATTTCCCAGACAATATAGATTTGGTAATTAATCCCTGGTGTGGCACGTCAGCCATTAGCAAGGGTGCTATTGTATTACTGTTTTAGAATGTGCTGAAAGACACTGGGAAATCAGTAAAGGAAGATGAGCAGACAGATTAGAATAGACAGCCTGTGATGTACAGTGCAGGGATGATTTGGAACAAGGAATTATTGTACAGGAGCATAGGAACCTGAGTGTAGGTTTGTGCTGAACAGAACCCAAGATGCCCTTTAGGTTTATATAATATTTTTTGTTATACTCATTGTTCCATCTTTCAGCTGCTTATCTTAATCAGGGCCAAAAATAACAATAAAAAAAATAACAAAAAGCCACATTACAAATCAGGCAGAAGTATTTTACATACTATACATACATACCAAAGGTGGAAAACTGCAAGGTATATGTCCATGTAACATATCTGGCTTTGTTTACTATCATATCAGAAAACATTTAGTGGACAAAAAATGGATTGACCTTTGGCACAATAATGCAAACAAAAAGTCCACTATTTAAAATTTCTGTCTAAAGATATTCAATTCATATGTGAACTGGAAGAATATTTGCTTTACTACATATGTTTCATTTTCAATGGATCAGCTGTGGAGTCTACATTTCTGGTGTTTTATATATACTATGTACTCAAGACCTGCCATACAAATACACTGCAGAACTTCAGAAGAGAAAGACGCCTGGACATGTGATGATGCTGTCAGAGATGCTTTTGGGGAAGGGCTGGGAGTTTGATTAGGCATGTCAATAGATCATAAAGGATTTCAGATTTCCCATGTTTGCTCTCACATGCAAAATTGTTTACTTCGTGATACAGCACAGAACCACTAAATGTTGTATCCAGAATAATAAAGGAATATGTTTTCTCATGATTCAATAAGCATAAAATGAGACATTTCTCATTTGGACATGTTCAAGGAGTGCTGTATGTTAGCCCTATATGAAATGCAGTTCTTTCTGTGAAACATTGCAGGACCACAATCTGTCATTAAAGACTGGTCAAAGGGATTAGTTTTCTGGTATCTTTTCATCAGAAGCTAGAGAACAACAGTCAATCATTGTACATTCAAAAACGAGCAGCTTAGTTGTGTAAATACATGAATTATAAAGTGTTACAGATATTGAGTGTTAAATGTGGTATAACAAAGGGTGAGAATCCATTTTTCTCAAGTATCAGCCTGGACGAGCACCCCACCATACTTTTAATGACAGCAGGTGAATCACATGGCAGTTATCCTGACATTCTGGGCTGTGACCTTCAGTGGAACAGTCTGTCATGATATCAGAATACCTTTGGATTGAAAACAAAATTTGTAGTATCGCCCATCCCTATTCCATATACCTTCTCAAAACTTTGTCTCCATTTTGATTGGCTCTAGTAATGTCAATGCACGCATCCAATAGGCACATACATAAACGATTACCTATGAAACTCTACTGACCTCAATATCATAATCCCTCTACGACTGACTTAAATATAACATAAATGCAAAATACCTCTGCATTTCTGAAGAGCAATGGGCATCCTATCCAGGGCGTCCCCTGCCTTGTGTCCTGTGTCTCCTGAGATAGGGTCTAGGGTCACCGCGACTGGATACTGAATAGAAAATGGATGCATATTGCTTGCTGTATTAGTCTGGATACTTTATGGAAACATTTCTGTTATACTGCTTCGACCTTCAAGTAAAGTTTATATTATTGGTTTTCTAAATTCATTCCTTCTATCCTTTGCGCTACATCCATGTTATTTTCACTGCATTTATTAATCTTATGGCAAAAGCTTCATAAAACACGGTAAAAATGATAAGATGCAAGTGTCAGAGCCTTATTTTCTTTTTTAGTTATTATTGAAGGAAAGGAAATGCAGATATTGGGCATAAGCGATGGTTTGATGGCACAATTAGTACTATTGCTGGGCCGTGAGTCTCCACCAGAGCCACGTTTCCTCTCCATGTCGTTGTGGGGTTTCCTCTCCATGTCGTTGTGGGGTTTCCCCTCCATGTCGTTGTGGGGTTTCCCCTCCATGTCGTTGTGGGGTTTCCTCTCCATGTCGTTGTGGGGATTCCTCCTGTACTACAGTCTCCCCCACACACCCTGCCTATCAAACCTTCACGCTCATGAAGTCTGGCAGGTGGTACCTGGGTGTTAATGCCAGACTCTGGAACAGTCTATGCCCCCAGGCCATTAGAAGCTCCGACAACTGCCACCCTGCAGGCCCATACTCTGAAATAAATTTTGTGGGGGGTCTGGCAGATTTTGCTGGCCGGTGGGGGTGGGGGTGGGGGGGTAGATTCCTCTAAAATAGATTTTGCCAGCCAGAGGGCATGAGGAAATTGATCAACCTGGTTGGGAGCAAACTAATTTCCTGGGGGGTTCAAAGCTGTAATTTTACATGCCCCCACCCCAGGCATTATGACAATGATCAGCCAGCATACTGCACTTCACATGCAGTTGCACATACATTTTACTGGACTGATCAGCACCAGTCACTTCATGGTGCACATTTCTTTCCCATATGCTATTTATATGTATGTGTATTTTCCCAAAAGTTTTGAGAATGACATAAGTACTGGGTTTTACAAAGTTTACTGCTTCAGTATTTGTAGACATGAAGTATAATTACAAGCATTTTATGTGTCAAAGGCTTTTATTGACAATTACATTAAGTTTATGCAAAAAGTCAATATTTGCAGTGTTGATCCTTCTTTTTCAACACCTCTACAATTCGCCCTGACATGCTGTCAATCAACTTCTGGGCCAAATCGTGACTGATTGCAGCCCTGATGGCAAACTGTTCTTGGATGGTTGGGAGAAGTTGCTCTTGGGGGATGTTTTGGTACCATTCTTTATTCATGGCTGTGTTCTTTGGTAAAGTTGTGAATGAGCCCACTCCCTTGGCTGAGAAACAACCCCACACATGAATGGTCTCAGGATGCTTTACTGGCATGACACAGGACTGATGGTAGCGCTCACCTTTTCTTCT
>JABJVO010000039.1:3936568-3955945 GCA_026770805.1 Boulengeromyrus knoepffleri
ATCCCGAGGCGTTCCCAGGCCAGCCGAGAGACATAGTCCCTCCAGCGTGTCCTGGGTCTTCCCCGGGGTCTCCTCCCTTTGCAATTAATTGCAATTCATCTGATCACTCTTCATAACATTCTAGAGTATAAGCAAATTGCCATCATAAAAACTGAGGCAGCAGACTTTGTGAAAATTAATATTTGTGTCTTTCTCAAAACTTTTGGCCACAGCTGTACAATTCATTTTATTGGACCAGACACTTTATTTTTTAAATGCATCACATTCTGTACCAGTACCAATATGTATATTTTATTCTATGTATATTTTACATTTTGAATATTTATATACCTTACGTTAGTACGTACGTTAATTTTTTTTCGTCACCTTAATATTTTTGATCTATGGTATTTCTTGTTCTGTCTACTGTGCAATTGTTGCTTTTTTTCGTTTTTATTATTTTTTTTGCAGCATATGGAGCGAATAAAATATGAATTTCATTGTTTACTGCACATATGACAATAAATCATTTGAATATTGTACTTGGGATACGTGACAAGGCTTTCGAATGCTCTGAATATATATGTAGTTCCTTGACTGGCCCCTAGAGGGCACATGTAATCTACTTTTTATTCCATTTTTACATAACCACCATTAGAATTCGACTTACTTATTTCGGAATAAACATTTAAATAACTACTCTCCCATAGCCTAAACCGTTTCTGTGGAATTTTCCCAAAATACTGCAGTGTACTTTAAGCCTAATTTGTTCACACAAACCTATAGAAATAGGCTGTTTCTTGGGTAAACGTCAGCAGAAAAAACTAGACATAGAGATGATGTGACAGATTTGAATGACAACAGGCAAAATTAGATTTGAAATGTTCCCCAAATTGCCTTGAGAAAAACAAAATAACTTAATATTAATAGATACTTCACTGATCCCTGCAGGCAAATTCTCTTTATGCCTCCCCCACCTTGCTCACTGCAGGTGAGAACAAGCTGTCTGCAAACGGCAGCCACCTGTTACGGCACCCAGGGAGCTGGGGGTTAAGGGCCCTTGCTTAAGGACCTGCAGATATGCCAAGGCTGGGCTTGAACCAGTAGAGCAGCATGTCTACGTAATGACAAGCATAGAGATTTAGCCCACTGAGCCACACACTTGCAATACATAATATGTAATATACAAAATAACTTCCAATACATATGATCACAACAAATAGTTCACCAATAAATATGAATTCCATGTGAGTCATGGGGCACTTCATTAGTGTAGTAGTCCTTTACTAATTTAATAAATATATACAGCATATTAATCCTGCCAGCCACCTTCCATAATGGTGTACTGTGCTGAGCAAGCAGAAAAAGCAGGCCACAAGGTGGGAACTTTAAAACCCCCAAATGAAAGCTGTACAAACACAGAACACACAAAGTCCACACACAGACAGCGTGGGCTGGCAAATCCCCATACCTAGTGTTACGTCCTGCCCACCATGTCTACCTGACCCTCCTGTGCCCTGCCTAACATGCCCCTGATGAGCCACGCCTGCTGCTTGTTACCCCTCATTAGTCTTTGCATATAAGTCCCTCTTTGTCTCGTCATCCCCAGTCTGGCCATTAACGGCTGCCTTCCTGTTGCCTATGCCTTTCCCTGTACCAGTCTTACCGTTTTTGATCCCTTGAGCTTCTGTTTGATTCCCAGTCTCTGTTTAGTTTGGATATAATAAAGCTCTTCCCAATGCCATCCCATGAGCTCTTTGTCTCTCAAACAATGACACCCAGAAGTACACGGCAACATTCCACCTATAAATGTACTGTATTATTATATAATCTGTATAAATCCTATAGAAAATTCACATTTACCAAATGTGTATCATTATATACTATACACTAAAATAAAATCTTCCATAACAGAATTACTATTTTGTCAGACATATGTGCTTTACTTGCACCAATTTGATTTTCACGATTTATGTGATGACTTACAGATGGATTAAGACCAAAATTCTTACTTTTAACATACTGATGATAGCAAGCACTTTTCTATTGTGTCTTTTCTATTGTGCCCCAACAGGTGGCTGCCCTTCGCGGACAACTTACTCTGCAAAGAGCAAGTTGAGGGAGGCGTAAAAGCAATTTCCCCATGGGGATTAATAAAGTATCAATTATTATTATCAATTATTATCAATTATTGTAGCATCACCCTGCTAATGTTAGTAAGCACTTTTCTATTGTGTCTTTGTAGCATCACCCTGCTAATGTTAGTAAGCACTTTTCTATTGTGTCTTTGTAGCATCACCCTGTTAATGTTACTAAGCACTATTCTATTGTGTCTTTGTAGAATCACCCTGCTAATGTTAGTAAGCACTGTTCTATTGTGTCTTTGTAGCATCACCCTGTTAATGTTGGTAAGCGCTATTCTATTGTGTCTTTGAAGCATCACCATGCAATATAACATATTTATTGGACAGCTGTCAATTCTTTTTTATTAAATGACTTATAGCTTTGACAGCTGAATATTAAAAAGAAGTAATCCAGGTTAACTACTTGCTAAAGGGAAATATACAGGCATTAATGATATTTCATGAGGGCAGGGACTCCACAATCTCTACTCCACAAAGCTACTCTTACTCATCCCAGAAATGTCTGCGATTGGGTTACTGCAGTATGATTAATTCACAGTCACATTCCAGGAACCATTCCTAGACAATTCTAACTTTGAAACATGAAGATTGATCCACCCATATGACAATTATCTATACCTGCTTGTCCTATGCAGGGTGGCAGGGATACGGAGCCTCTACTGAAAGCAAGACAATGACTCAGGGATTCACTACAACTCCAATGGATATAGGTAACAGGAAATAATGCAGCCTCTGTCATCTAAAATTTTCTTTATTTTTAAGAGGCACAATGTGTGCCACCGAACACATATACACCATGACGTTGGTGTTACCAACCTGCAACTGCTGGTACTTTGTAGAATAGATACATGCAATCATTGCTTTAGCACAGGGGTGTCAAACTCCAGTCCTGGGGGGCCGGAGCCCTGTGTAGCTTAGTTCTTTCCCTGTTCCATCACAAATGATTCGGCTCAAGAGCTGTGTGGTAATTTGCACAAGGAGTTGAATCAGGTGTGTTAAATGACAGTAAACCAAAAACTGTGCAGGGCTCTAGCCCCCCAGGACTGGAGTTTGACACCCGAGCTTTAGCATTTACTGTACTGTTCATCCCATCAACCAGAGTTAACCCATAGGAAAGAACCAGGTGTTACCCATAAAATTAATGTGTTCCCAAATGTCTGGTGTCCTCATTTTTTTTCAGCTGTAAATTCATCCCCCTAACTGCACAGACAAATGGAAATCTTCCTTTTATAAATTGTTTGGTAATGCTTTACATGAACTGCACCTTCATGTAACACCTTCATAATGCATTCATAGTACATTTATGAGCAGCGTGTAAGTACACCTTAGCATACAAACATGTCTTAACAGCTTTCATATACATTAATAACAAAGATTATAATTATGCAATTATAATGTTTGTTATTATCATATGTTTATAATAGGATGGAGCTCAAACCATGGCCCCTAGCCTGCTAAGCTACATACCACATTGTTTAACGATGTTACAATACATAACGTGCACCATAAACATACAAGGCTCTCAAATTTCATCCAAAGTTTGGAGTTAGATTACATTACGTCTTGAGACTCCCGATTACAGCGTTCGTCGGATCTTTCTAATTTCCATTTTTTCTGTACTCCATCTCTCTGCGCATCCATGTGATAACGTGCTTGCAGTGGAATCACACGAAACTTATTTTGGAATTGACCCGGAGACAACAAATGCTATTTTATGATTTGCTGGTAGGTACCCATTAACTCTGTATAATCCGGGACAGTTTTGAACTCGGCGGAAAAATATACTCCGTATGCGCATCGTCTAATAATTATATAACACAGAAGACCTTGGTTGGCGTTATCCCTTCCCAGCGTGAGAAACACGAGGTGCAGCGTGTTAGCGTGTGAACTGTGTGTCACACGGTCAATGCGTGAGACTTGAGAGCCCTGAACATACAATAAACAGTAAAGGAGTAGCTTCATAAGAATTAGGTTTGATTAACGTCGAAACGATACTTTAACTCTGATACATTGTGCACAATTCAGTTAAATCCATCTTAACGAATGAACTATACATGATGGCCAGCGATCATAGGGACGCACTAATGCGAGGGCTGTCCGAGGTTGCAGTCTACGGCCCGGCAGAATCCGCCCCCCGCCTCGGGAGAAAGGGAATGGGTCAAATTAGCTAAATCTGGCGGATCGATCCATTGGGGGCGATATCCGTCCCGATCCCCGTTATTTAACGGATTGATTGACGGTACGCAGGCTGTAAAATACAGCGTAAGGGGCCCGCTTGGGGGCAGGGGGTGGCCACGTCAACCTAGGGCCCAAGTTAATTCACCCGTGCCCGCGACGTCTAAAGTTTGACACATGTACATCTAAAAGGACTGGCTAGATAAATACAAAATGGCCGGTTCAAATTAGTCAAAATTCTGCCCCCACAAAATGGCGTCCAATGCAGGAATAACGGCAATATCACCATTTTACCAGCACCCCAAAATATGGCTGTCAGTTTGGAAAGATTGTACTGCTATGACATAACTTGGAAATAAGGTTATACTTATATTCGTGTTAACTTGTGTACAATAAAGTACTTCACTTGATGTGCGATTGTCGGTGGTGTTAAACAGCGTTAGTTTACGTCTGTCGGTAACGTGCCTTTGGAAATTCCCAGGGACATCAGAGATCGGGCTTATCACAGATTCGTGCTCATATGAATAGGCGATATATCCACAGAGCTCACTTTTAATCCTTCCAGTGATAATTCCAAGACCCAGTGGAGACGAAGCTGTTAGCTAGATAGCGGTAAATCCAAAGACCAAGCCAGTATATGCGAAGTAGAGCTTTAACTGGGAACACAATGGACGTTGAAGCTCCAGCCTTTTACTTTATTATGAACCAAGTAGATACAAGTACAGATTGTGTCCACCATACGTTCCCAAGAAGGTTTATAACCAACATAGCCAGCAATATTTTATTAGCTAGACTAGAAACAAATTTCAACGTATAACGTGTTTCATTTCAAATTCACTGACGAAAACAGAATATATCCGAATAGTCCCCTGTTTGCTCCACGGCGTCTCGCTGGCCATCTCGCACCACTTCGTTTCCAGAAATTTCGGAAACTCCAGTCCTCCTTCCCTTCTTTGTCTTCTTCTTGGAGGAGGGGGAGTGGCGTACGCATGCGCGGTGCCCACACTGCAGCTACCCAATTTTGCCGCATTCTGGCGCAGGCGTGTAATGCTTCTCTGTAGACAGCAAAAGCTCAACCAAAGTGTTTTCGTACGGATTTATTTTGGGGGCGTTAAGATTCCCTGAAGCGTGACTTGAATTGTGATAAAGATAGATAACAATCACAAAAGCACTTTCAGACATATTCTATAAAAAAAAATTAAGATGTCTGACCTGTACGTTTTCTGTAATCAATATAACCGAAGTTTACGTTAGTCCGAAATAAGTTTTACTTTGAAGTAATGCGTCAATTGTTGCTTTTATACCTTCTTCATGATACAGTACATAAGAAGATAACTGTTACATTCAGTGTTGTCAGGAATTCACAATCAAGCTTTCATGTAATTCACATACATTTTGGAGTCTAAACGTACAATTAATCTGTTTTATTAATATTTATGTAATTCATATTTCATATTGAAATATTCAGTATTGCCTTCTTGGATTTGAGGTTTCAGTGTATCTTTACAATCATAAAATGGCTTATTTAATATTTAACACATTGCAGAAGGGCCGTTCTGCAACATAGAATTTCTTCACTGCGGAACAAGTATATATATATATATAAAAAAACGTTTAAAAGTCCCATAAAAGTAGGCTAATTGATTATAATAGTCCTTATGAATCAAAAGAATAAAAACTATCTACCTAAGATCAATATGGAACTGCTAACTGGTTTTAAAGGGAGGAAAAAACAGGAATTAATGATATAATGAAATATTCATAGTTTAATACAAATTGGTCAAAATATACTTCCTTTAATATTCTGTGGCCGGGCATATCAAGTTTATATTGTTACCAATTGTAAAAATGTTCTTTGATATTTTGTAAATTTCAAAAAGCATGTTAATTTCATTGTCTATCATTTTATGCTTTTTAAATGTCATGATGTATAATGGAGTCACACATAGTTTATACATAGTAAGCTATATAATTCACTTTAAATATTTGTTGACATTAAATATACGGTGAAATGTATACACTTATGTGCAGTAGCTAATGCATTCAATCAGCTCCAAGTCTACTTGCACTGATTGCATTAACTACTAATATGCTATCACGTCACTGCTATTGTCATTTTACTACAAATGAATTTACATTCTATGCAGATTATTGACTATATCTTAATTGAACACAATCAAATTTGGAGTTTGTATCTAACTTACATTGCTTGCAACTGTACATTTTTTTTAATTAGATATTCTGTTTTTTCCCCACATCTCCCACACGAGATCTGAGTTCTGACATTACAGAGTATAGATGCCTTAGCGACTTCTTTGTAACTTTTGCTTCATGCACTTTGTTGAAATGCCAACAATCATTACAGTCAATTCCCTTCCAATACCAGTTGCTGTCTTGATTGTAACATAGTTTTTTTTTTTTTGTATACAATATTTTAGATGTTTAAAATAACAAGTCTGTTTTTTTTTTTGTATCAGTCATTGTATAACTTCAAAAATAAAAGTTCTCCTTTTCATTTAATTGGGATCATTCCCTAGAGGGTTCATCCTAGGGTTTCAAACTTATAAAATGTGTTCAGTCATCAAGACAAAAACTTGCACAGTTTATAGGCGTTTTTCTGACCCTGTGTGATCTGACAGCTATATTCTGCTTCTGTATTATTATTTTGCATATCTGAATGAACGAGATGATCAATGGGTTTCATCAAGTAAAAAGAAGTTGTTGGTGCTGTCGTCTCACACACGTTCCCATTAAGCGGATCGAGGCCTGACGAACTTCACATGAAGCCGTATGCATTTTTCCTGCTTCAGTGACAGTTTGGTACTACTTAAAATTATGAAATATTATTTCAGCCATGTGTTTCCCCAATAACATGGGCGTCGTTTGGTCCGATCACTCGGGGCTATATACCCGAGTATTTTAGCCCCGATGCCAATTATCTTCCTTCAAAAATAAGTCAAACCCCAGGTAAACTTGAGTTAGCCCCTGATCTTTTCAATAGCTAAAAACTCCCCTGCTCCATAGTGTAGCTAATCCAATCATTATTTCTCTTTAGATGCAAATTAAACGACAGGTCACGTCTAAAACGTGAAAATCACGTTTTAATTGCATTAGCCAATATCACAGTATATGCTGTGTTAGGCTTTTAAGTGATCGAATGAGAAAGATTTCCGCATCCTAAAAAATACAGATATGGTTCTTACCGGGGACGCGCCCTAGCACGGGAACTGGAACAAAGCGCGTTCTCGTGCATAGGGAGCACGCCGCTTGCAAGCGGAGAATCACACACAGACACACACATACACACACACACAGGCACACACACACACACACATAGCGAGAGCACTAATGGTGGCATCGGGTCGCAGCAAGCCGTTGATGATCTATACACAAATCTCTCTGTGTTTGATTTTTTACTCAGAACATACAAAAGGATAGGAGTTAAACGTAATAAAACGTATCTGTATGAACGGGGGACACGAACGCACACTATGGTCCGGGAAACCAGACACCTATGGGTGGGGAATTTACCTGAAAATGTGCGAGAGGAGAAAATTATCGAACATTTCAAACGGTGAGTTAACGCTTAGCTCGTTAGCTACAAAAAAATCAGATTGAAAAAACGGAGTAGCCAGCCAGCAGCTAGCTCCTGTGCATGGATGCCTTTCTCTTGGCGCTTCGTGGGGATGGGGACTAGTTACTCGCTTCGTCGTGAGAAATGTGTAGCTGCCAGAATATGGGGACTTGAGAAATAAGAAAAATTGAGAAATTGTTGCCAACCTACATGCATTTTAAACGTTTTGTACTTGTGTTGTTTATCACTTACGAATTTCAGTACCGGGAAGGAGGACTGAATGCAGGCTAGTTGACTAACCATCTAATAGTCCCCACAGCCTGCTAGTCAGAAAGGTCTGTCGAAGAATACGTGGGACAACTAGGTAGCTGTCCAGCTCATTTGTGAGGAATAAATACTGTATTCAGTACTGAATATGGAGGACCCAGGATGAAAACTGCATTAGAAACGAAGCAGCATGTGACGCGTCTCCTGTAACACGGTTTAAACGCTGTACTGGTCAGAGAACTAAATATTATATATGCATTTATTCATGTATTTGCAGAGGTTTCGCGGTCATCTTGTTTGCAAATACGTGAAGTGTGCATGTATTCTAAACTGTATGCATATACTTCACCATTGCATGTTTATCTCCTACTGTTGACATTTCCAGATTTGAACGTTGAGTACCGTTTTGCAAAGTTTGCCAGGTCGTAACAGCTACAAGAGGCAGACAGCTAGCGAGTCAAGACCTTTTCTCTGTGAGGCATCTAAAACAAATTACTGATGTCCCTTTAGGTAGATTCACGTAGTGCTGACAGAAGCCTTGTTTTCAGTCAGAAAGAGAATTATACATCGCAGAGGTGTAGTCGAGCGTCAACCTAAGGGTGACCACTGTCATCAAAGTCGGCGAGGAAACCGCGAGGATCGTCAACTCGCAGTATATTGGTCTTTATTGATATGGAAAATGTGGCACACTGAAGAAATTATTTTGATCTGATTACTTTTAAGGGGATATGAACTTTGTATTATTAAGATCTGTCGTTGGTTATGTTACAAATATGAATGTAGACTGCTTAAAAAGACTCGCATCAGGTAGACGTCGCCAGAGCACGATCCTGAAAGATGTCAGATTGCTTAGAGTTGCAACGCTAAATCTCCAGGTGCACTCTGTGATATGGTTCTTAAAACCCGTTCCCCTTCGGAATGAAATGTATAACATCCCAATAATACTATGATTCATAGCAGAACGCGAGCACTCTCGGTCTGTCTGCATGCCTTGTTTCCGCGGACCTGGAGACTTAAGCACATATAGCATGGAAGTCGCAGGGTCCACACTAAGTCAGGGAAAGCCCGTAAGTAAAAGTGAACTGCAATGTTCAGTAGTTTTATTTTGTTAAAGGAAAACATTGTGGTACGTTAGTTTAAAATCTGAACTTAGAGGTCTGATCTGGTGTTGTATTACTGATGCTGAGAGAGGTGGAAGGAAGGAAGGACCATTATTCCATTGGAATGTATGCTCGAAATTGTACGTTTGTCTTAAAAGGGACTACTTTACTGTTTTGATGTTGATCAAGAAAGTCGTGCATATTGTTGTGCAAATAGGTACACTTTCCCCGTGCTTAATGTTCCCACCTCTGTATTTAATAATTACATGCTTTGGGATGAGTTTTATCAATGAGTTTGCTATTACGATAACGTTGTATTAGTTTATCAGTGAAATATATTACGAGGCTTAAACCGATTGTAAACAAACGTCAGATTTTTTTTAATAAAAGAGCATTGTCGTCCGCTTTACACCTGGTTGAATATTGTTCTGTAGGTTAGATTCGCTCTTGCACTGAGAAAATGTAACTGATCGCTCTGTGATGTCTTAAAGCAACTTTATAGGCTAACGGCGATTCAGAGATTGCTTATTTAAATATATCTCTGTTTTTTTGTTATTTGATACTTGCACTTACGAAATACATTTCTGGTTTTGCAATATCTTGTGACATAATCGATGTAGCCAGCAATGTCCATTAAGTTCATTTTACTCGTAGCCTTTGACGACGGGAAGACATACTAAGGTGTTGCAGCATTGCACATATTGTTTGACACAGCCATGTGTGGTGCCTTTTATTGCAGCTAATTTCCGTATATAATGCCGTAATTAACCGGTTTATTAAAAATCTGATCTGACCGACAGAGCAGTGAGCAACGCGCCTGAAAAAATACCCTGAGGGAGATTCTGGTTTTAGTTGGACTGAAACATTAAAACGGATTTTAATAGGGTGTACCTTGTAGGCTAAACAAAAAAATCTGTTATACTGTATGTATGTGATTATTCAGTAGCACATCATTCCTAGGTTCCCGACTCCAGGGCTATTTTGTAGCAATACAATTATTAGAACTATTAGCTAGTCATATCTGATTATATGGGGGAGCTTGCAAAAATGTGCGATTTTAAATTTAATGAACGTATTCTCATCCTTCGAAGAAAGCTATAGCTATTCTCCGCATCTGTACTCCTTGCTGTCATTGGGATGCAACGCCTTCTCTTATGTTTACGGCTTTTATAAATGCATTTTTTGTTGAGTCTTAAACGATTGTTACGAAAGTCGCACACAACGGGGTAATAAAACTGAGTGTAATACTTAAGAGGACTTGCGCCGTCTCGCAATGAAATGCTGCTTTTGCCCTGTCTCAAGTGACGGCTGGGGAAGCGCTAAAGCGTGCCAGGAGAATGCAGGGGAGGGAGATGTCGGAGGTGGGGGGAAGGGATGGTGAGTAAGCAGTGTGAATGGGCTTAGAAAATGGCGTCGAGGATCGTCAAGTCAGTGTGGGAACCGGTCAGCTTTGGGAAAACAAACCGCAAACGAAACGGCAAAATTGTGACCCAGCGCCTCATTGCATCCGCTAGGTTTAATACCCACACACACTTCAGACATGATTATGCAATGCGGCCATTTTGTTGAGCAAAAAAACACAAAGTACTTAATGTAGTACTGAATATAATAAATATGAAGGTTATTCTTCAAAATTGGCTATATTTATAGTCAGTGCATGTCGAATTAATAATGATGCAATTTTAATATATATTGAATGGAGATTTCTGACACACTTCTTATGGTCTGACTGCTTGACTGTTAAATTAAAAGTATGGTTTTCAAGGTATCCAAAGCAATAGCCATACATCAAGGCATCTGTTTAAAATGAAATTATTATTATTTTAGTGTAGATGTACGTGGATCAATAAGCCTACTTACAGTACAATAAAATCTCTTTTTTAGATGTGTATATAATATACATATTCAAATTTCTGATTCTATGTTCTTAATATCCTTAGTGTTGGCGTTTTGCCTCTAGTTGCTTGGTTACTGTTGCTTAGTGAAGTTGTTTGACAAAATGCAAGGTACCATATTAACCCTTTGTCCAGTGTATTTGTAGTGTGTGTGTGTGTGTGTGTGTGTGTGTGTGTAGTATTTTTAGTTAAATGCTCCTTCAAATTACTGACTTCCTGTGGGCATATACGTAGTATTAAAATCTGATTGTCTAGATCCAAATAAATTGTTCGGTCCATTAAAGACCAACTGATAAGTAGATAACCCTATATTATGAACACATTAGCTGGAAAGCTGCATAAATGTACATGACTGTTATCAATGACTGATTGTACTTATGACAAATTGCTTATAAAACTAGACTGTTTCTAAAGCTCCATATTGTTTCTAAAGCTCCATATCGTTTTCTCTGGTGCTGGCATCATGGTAAATCTTTTGTGTAAGAAATACTCTGAGATTCATTTGGTTAAAATGCCAGACAGCTCGGTTGTGCAATATTGGCACCATCTTGCCATGAACAGAGCCCAGTCCATTTGACCAGTTCCGTAGCCCCTGCATGATCTATATGACTGCATAACTGTGTCTTTTGACCAAAGTCAGTCTCGATGCACTTTCTCTGCCCAAGAGGCTGTTGTTTGTCATTCGGCTGCCTCAGACTCTTAGTTAGAATCATGGATGGGAAATGCTGATGTAATCTTTTATTTAAATGATATCATTGGACGGTGGCACTGCCTCCACACCTGTTGGATTTAGAAGAAGAATACAACTGCAATCTCTTGCTTACTTTGGAGATAACAAAGTACTGGCTTTTGATAGGACTTTGATGCTTGATGCTGTAGTTCCTGTAGCTGTAATGTTCATTGCTATTGGTATCATTAATTGGTGCTTTTCAGTTGTTCTTAGAACATTTTATAGCTGGACCTAATCTGCAGTGATGGCAGTGTGAGATTTGGGAATGTCATTTTTATAAAACAGCAGAAACATTTTTCTTTCTATGAGACGGGATTTTATCGTAAGTTTGACTTTTTTGTTGTTTTTTTGCAAAACAGTTTCGTAGTGATGGCACATGGCTTTATTTAGTCATCTTGTAGAAGGTTTTAATGTTTTATTTTTCTGTTCTCTTTTTTGTAATGTAAGTTTATGAACTTAATGACTACACTTTGAAAGTGAAACCTGTTACCTTTTTTTCCCAAACCATATCCCATATAGCTTAAATTTACACTATGATAAAAATGTTTTTGTTTAAAGCTGGACCTTTTGAAACTAAATTAAATTTCGCCTCAAAATTGAAATTTTATGTTTATCCAAATTTTAGAAAAATCTGGTCTAGTTTCTGTGATCTGTGAAATATCATTAGTGTCAGGCAAACATTTTTCAGCATCTCCTCCTTTGTTCATGCGTCAACCGCCTCTGTGTCCACTTTTCTTCCACAGGTATGGGAGGGTGGAGAGTGTCAAGGTCCTTCCCAAGCGGGGGTCAGAGGGCGGCGTGGCGGCTTTTGTGGATTTTGTGGACATTAAGAGCGCCCAAAAAGCACATAACTCCATCAACAAAATGGGAGACAGGGATCTGCGCACCGACTATAATGAACCTGGGACCATCCCGAGTGCCGCACGTGGCCTGGACGATAGCCTATCCATAGGCTCTCGCGGTCGGGATGTTTCGGGGTTTGCGAGGGCGGCAGGGGGGCCATTGTATGCTCCCCCGGCGTCTCTCCACAGCAGAGAGGCACGCTATGAGCGCAGACTGGATGGGTAAGTCAACAAAGATTACCTGAGGGAAGTGGAAGCCGAATGGGTGTTAAACTGAAAGCAAGAAGGGGGCTGGGGGACTGATGAATGGGGAGGCGAAGGTGAAAGACAAATTGAAGCTAATTTTAAGTGTAAGGGATACCTTGTGAATTCTCTGGGATGAAGGATTAGTAGTCATGGGGACATGTACATCGTGTGTACACATACATGTCTGTATGTGTTTGATACGTGTATATTTATGTGTATGTTTGCGTATGTGTGACAGTGGAAAAGGCAACTTTGTGTATTTATTGGTTGTGTACATTCATATAAGTATTTATGCAGTATATTGTGTTACTGGGAATTCCCTACATGAAATTTACTGGATGCTTTGAATGTCACATTTGTGGAAAATCCAGGGCAAGTTGTGGATACAGTAAGTGTCCAGGGATGTTTGGATGCAGGAGGGAGCCTCCAGTGGCCATTTCTGGGATCACCTGATATGGAGTACAGTACAACACATGGTGGATTAACATCATGCTTCTTTTGTTTTCAAACCAGAACACTCAAAATTCATATTTATATCTATATATGTATATAATTATGAATTGGATAAGCAAAAACAGGTCCGATTTTGCACTTCTCTTAATGATGGCCTGGTTACTTGTGACCTTCAGTTCCTTCATGGTCTGGATTTTCATGGATAATATTCCCAGGATATGTATGCCTCAGGTGGATTTTCATTGGCCGTTCAAGGATATTCAGGCGTATGTGAGTGGTATTGTGGGTTTGCGGTTTCTCTCTGGAATTATTTGTCTGGTGACAGGGCACGAATATATGATGTGACTTTTGCCATTTATTTCTTTATTAAGAAAAAAAGACAGGAAAACAAAGTGAGCAAATGACTCATTTTTCATTTTTTAAATACCTTTTGGTTTATTTATGGTTTATTTCTGTTTAATTGTTTGAGAAGAAAATGTGGAATTTAAGGAAGTACTGGGTAAAGAGAACAAGACGGAGAACTGTCGGATCATATAAAACAAATGAACAATCTTTTGGGAAGTGCTTTTTTTGTGGTGGGGTTGAAGAAACCATCACAGAAAAGGAACAAGTCTCTGTTCCACCATGGATGGTACTGCTGCCATACTTTTTTTCCTGTTGGATTACTCAAATTCTTCCTGGACGTACCAGGATATTGAACTATGGATGCAACTATAGAAAACTGAGAAAATCTTTGCTGTCTAAAAGCCCATGGTACATCCAACCTACCTGTCCTCTGTAACTGCCACGGTGGAGCTTTGGCCAATCCGCTGAGATCTGTTAAGGACATGTTATCCCCCTGGATTTGTGAAATGCAGAGAAAATGGACCTGACAAAACTCAAATGTTTGAGGTGGGATTATTGTAACAGACTGAGATAATGTATGACAATGGCTGCCATCAACACTTCCACCCTGGGGATTGTAGAAAAACTTTGAATGGAGCTTACTTTGCTAAATGGAGGAACATGCCGCAGCTTGTTTAATCACTATTGGAGTTAAATATTTGGACTGAGGGTAGAAGATGGATGTACTGCTGTCATTGGGAAGACGTTACCTAAGAACTGTCAATTGAGATTTAAAAACAAAATATATATTTTTTTCCGATGTACATTTGTAAATGTGCTTGACTTGGGCTGTCAGCTGCAAAGTGGATGATTTTTTTCCACGTTTCTTTATTTCTTACTCCCTTTATTGCCACATACAGTGATTTATACACATCCATACATTTTTTGTTGGAACCGTATGTTTTCTTGGAAAGCTATTTTGTGAAATGTTTTCCATTTTTACCCAGTTTCACCAAGAAGCAATGAAAATGGCATATTGACATTTTGTGGATTAGTTAATGTTTCAGCCCCTCCGAGCAACAAGTGCTCTTCTATATGAATGAGGATTACTACTGTTGAAAGGCAGCTGTATTTTTTGCTTTTCTTGCTTTTTTGCTCCATTTTTATGTCCATCTTACTTTTGCATTTTACTTTTTTTGCTCACAAAATTCTGTCTGCCTAGTTTGTATTTGGGATTATAAATCGGGTTACTGCTGTCTGGAAAAGGTTGGTATGTCCTGCCCTGTGTATTTTAGCTCCCCTCATTAACCCTGGTCAGCTCTGCCCCTCTATCTATCCGTTTGTCTGTCTCCCTCACTAACAGTAGTAGGTTGTAGCAGTAAAAGAGGCTGTAAGGGTAACTGTGCAGCTTCTCACATGCCTGCCTTATGCGCTTCCCTCACTGTCCCCAGTCTTGCAGCCTTTGCTATTTCAATGCCTCTTGTTATTTACCTCTCTCTCTCATTCACGGGTAGCTCCAGTTTTCCACAGTCTCCATCTGCACCCTGCTGCAAGGCAGCAGTACATTATTCCCTCTTGGGTTGTAAGCACGTTAGATTTTGGATTGTGCAGCTGGAGGGGGGGGGGGGGGCGCAGTTGCAGCATTATTAGGGGGCGGCTGAGATTAGCATGAGAGCAGGATAGCAGTCAGATAGCTCTACTGGGCCTCAGGATGCAACCTGTTTCACTTCGGCAAATCTCAGGGCCATCGCTAGCGCCTGGGTCACAGAGATTGCCTCAACATCCTTTTACTTCTCTTCCTGAGGAAGTCACATATGATAGTCAGATGTCAAATCAGTGGCACGCTTAGTAAAAAAATTATAATAAAATAATAGTTTAAACATAGCTGGATGATGTCTGGTGCCAGTTAAGCAATATGTTTACATTTGGTGTTTGGGGTTGAGTTCAGTGTCTCTCAGGTTTGTTAGGCTCTTCCGAGTTTTTCTGTACATTTACACTAGTGATAGTCATTAATGTTGGTGTTCTCTGATCGATACTTTAAGGCTGTTCTTAGACGTTCATCCACCAGTTTGTCCACTATTCTGCTACCAGCCAAGCAAAAATGTTTTATGCTAAACAAAACAATTCTTACAGAATTAGCTAAATTAGATCTGGGCTATCTACTAGAACTAGGCTACTAACCTAGTTATGTTCCATTGACATAACTTTACTAAAACAAATAAGATGTATGCTTAATAAATTAAATATAGTATAGCTGTAGAGGTGTTGATAAAGACTTAAGCCCCACTATCTGGAATAAGATTCTAATGTTTACCATGAGAAATAATTGTACTTATTTTCTAAATATTGGATTAATTAAACTGTATGGTTTTGGGACCAGTCCTCTGCTGCCGCCGCAGAAATTTTCTAGCTAGAGTAATAACTCAAAAAGTATTTGATGGATTTTTTTTCAAGCTTTGCAGATGCATTGTATGGGTGGAGCACTGGAACTGATGAAATCTTGAGACATATTGTCCCAAAATTGAAGCACAGTGCATAGTGATAGCAAAGAATATGGCAGTTTTCACATGTTAGCACCATAACTGAAGAAGTATTTGAAAGATAATTTTCAAACTTTGCCCTAAAAAAATCACTGTAAAATTGAAGCAGTGCCACTTAGTGGCAGCAAACGGAAGAGTGGCTGCAGATGACATTTGGCCTTGTAAATGTGATAAGTCAAACGATATTTGATGGATCTTATTAATATGTGTATTTTGAGATAAATTGCCTCAAAAATGTAGCAACAGTGCTAAGTGGCAGCAAAGGAAGATAAGCGAGGATGTAGAAGACACTGATACTGTCAACAGTAACACAGTAGCAATAAACATGGGTGCCGGAAATAGGGTCAAGTCCCCACCAATATTGGCAGATCCCCCCCTTTCTTCCCAAAAAATGAACATGAAGACTGAACGATATTGAAAAACATCAAATTGCGATATTTTTGGGTTTTGCGATACCCATTCATAATTGAACCTTTTGCTATTTAATGCGTTTCTGTCAGATACAGATGAAACAGATAAGATGAATTAGGAGCATGTTCCTTAAATGGTGCATTCCTTAGCTTTCCTTATGAAGCCACAAGTTACTGAGGCCAATACAACGAAGATTGTAGTCCTATAACAGACAAAATAATTTTCATCATATGGATCAGTTATTTTTCTATTAATTATGTTGACTATAAAAGTATTTAATGGATGTTTTTCAAACTTCCCATGAACATTGTGTAGGTCAGTGGTTCTCAAACTGATTTTGTGAAGTTTATAAAAAGTATATATCCATCCATCCATCCATTTTCCAACCTGCTTATCCTTCTGGGTCGCAGGGGTAAAAAGTATATATATACATTTTTTTTCATTGCCACTCCCTCCCTCACACCCATTGAAATTTATCTGTAACAATCTGTGAGCTGGTTTGTGAAATTTATTGCGGGGGACCCCCAGCTCAGCCCCCTGTTTAATTATGTTCAGCCACAGATGCAGATCTGGTGAATATGATTACATTGAGAAAGGTTGGGATTTTAATAAAGATTTTTTGAGAGGTGGGAAGCGTATGTCAGGGGGATAGGGATTGCAGTGGTTGGGGGGTGTGGGAGGAGTAGGGATTACATTGGGGGAGGGTGTTGGGTCACATCTGGGGAATACACTGTTGTTGTTCCAACAGCATCCAGTAATGTCTTTTATATTAACTGAAAACCACTGTTTTGAAAAAAATCCAGTGAACAGTGAAGCACTCTTTGACTTCAACAGGATTCAACAGTAAACTGGAAGTAAACTGGTAAAAGTGGGGGTCATGTGTGGTCAGTGGACTGGGGCACTGTGCCTGTGATCAGGTGGTCACTGGCTCAGATCCCTGCATTGGCAGAATGGGTTTATGGTTGGTCTCCTGAGCAAGGCCCTTAAATGGCAGTTGCTCCAGGGTCTGGTTGACCCTGCTTTTGTATGTCGCTTTGAATAAAAGCATCTGCTAAATAAAAATGTGAAGGTAGTCCCCGGCCGAATGGTTCCTGCTATTAGCCAAGCTGCTATGAGGCTGTGTTAACTGAAGGATGGCAGTGGAGAAACAAACTTTTTCTGTTGTGTCATTTTGTGATTCCACGAGAGGTAAATGCAGTTTCTTTGAGTCTTAAGGCTGACTACCTCTTGTTTAGAGCTTCTGAAGGGAAAATATAAGGTGCTTTCACACTGCCGGAATTTTTTTCTGGAACCTGAACCTTTTTCTGGAACCAGGGACTTTTGTCGTGTTCATACCGCAGGATATCGGCCTGATTGTAGTTCCTCAGAGGCAGTTCCAGAACCCTTTTTAGTACCAACTCCAGACTAGGTACAGTGATTGCTTGCTGATTAGTTCACCACAAGCACCGGCTCTAACTTGGAAGTTGTGCAGAAGGGCAGAAAGAGATGCAGCAGAGCAAAAAGTTTGTCAGATGGAATTATTTTTGTACCTTAATTAGATTCAATGCATCACTTAATAATTTTTTTGTTTGTGTTTCCATAAAATTTGATCAATAAGCAATATGCTTTTGTCTAATATCGCCGGTGCCTGTGGTGAAACTTGCCAACACTTATTAGCGGGATCACATTACAACGTTTTCTTATTTTGTGGAAAATGAAACATTAATCAGCTGGCTAGATTTAATAAGAATCATGAACATGTCATGGGTGATATAAGTAAAATATAAACAAAGAGCTGTGTCCCATTTTGATTGCAATCGGTTCCCCCAATAACTAACAAAACAACTTATTTATCTTCTGTTGTTTTGGTTTGGCCGTGTAGTTTTGCATGAAATTGTGTGAAGTTTAACCTATGAGCTTTTTGCCTCTCCCATGCTTATTTAGCATAAAGGTCCCAGTTCCTGTTGTATCGTGTGAAAGCTACACACAAAAATGGCCAGGAGCTACAAAAGTTCCAAGTCGAGACAACCCAGGAACTTGTACACCGGGATCGGGTTCTGGAACTTTGGTGTGAAAGTGAATTTAACTGGTATCAGATAAGTTTTTTGGATAGTGTTAGAATTCTTCTGTCCTTCCATCCCATGTTGCATTTCCAGTATATTTTGCTAAAAATCAAAAAGGAGGACTTTGACACCCATATAAATGTTTCTAAATGTTTGTCTATTATTTTACTGTATCTACAGCTAATACATAATGCTACATTTTCGTTTTTTTGCAACAGTCCCCACCTCATACGTTTTGGCATGGTGTAGGTCTCAAGGCTTATGCTGTAGTCTAGTTTTTAAGAATATAATAGGTAAACAGTATCAGCAAGTTAAATGTGCAGTTATACCGCTGTCCTGATGATCATTAATTCTATCAATATTACACTCAAAATTGAGTACATTATGCTTCATGTAAGTGTAAGTGCTGTATGTGCCTTATAAATATAAAAAAACTTTGTTGAGTGTTAGGCTATAAATTACATAATGTCCTTTTAAACATTGTCGCCTTTCGGCCATTTAATTTTTTGATTTAGTAGCTTACTTTGCTGAACAATCTTTATAGAGTAATGATAAGCATGTGTACCTAATTCGCTATATTCCCAACAGGCTTTTTCTTTGAGTTTCTGCCGGGGGGGGGGGGGGGGGGGGGGTGGGGGTGGGTGAAAAAAGGAAG
>JABJVO010000039.1:3962996-3990034 GCA_026770805.1 Boulengeromyrus knoepffleri
GGTAG
The DNA here is from genome assembly GCA_026770805.1 of Boulengeromyrus knoepffleri. NCBI lineage: Eukaryota > Metazoa > Chordata > Actinopteri > Osteoglossiformes > Mormyridae > Boulengeromyrus > Boulengeromyrus knoepffleri. The sequence continues at coordinate 3,963,002 of JABJVO010000039.1, forward strand.
GTGAGGAGTCTGCTTAGGAGGGATAAAGAGCTTACTGTATCGGTGGGGTAAAAAGACGGAAACCCAGGGCAATCACTGCATCCTGCGTGGCAGGACCACAACACTACTGTACCGATAAGAAAGTGGCCACAGTCTGATGTTTCTGAGATTCATCACGAGACCGATGGCAAAGCAAAGACGAAGGATGGTGCAGGCTGTAGACGGAGGAGAGGCGTAGAGCAGAAGATGGGCATGGGAGCAGCACCCTGGATGTGTGGGTTGGAGAGGGACGGACAGATTTTACCTGGAAATTGATGCAAGAGGGAGCGAAGGACCATGGAAAAATTGTACGAGCAGCCAGAGGGAGAGAATATTGTGCCCTGGCTGAGCTTGTGGCTGCAGAGAGCAGAAGGGGGCCTGTGCTGAGCTTTTGTTCCAGCGGGAGCCCAATGCACGGTGGAAGCAAAAGTGAAAGTAAAAGGGGAAATTCTCAGCTACTGTGCTAACAAGCTAGCCATGCAGCAGCGGGTGTTGTTGCGCCTTTGGGAATGAGGGGTCTGAGTAAAGTAACAGGATGATAGTCCTCCTGAGGTACACATCACCAAAGCGGTAATTGAAGAATTTAGGAGTTAAATTCCTAGTGGTTACACTAGTATCTACCTGCACAGTACTGCTGAGCCTAGTGTTCAAGTTTTTAAAGGACATCATATTGTTTTTGTGGTATTAGGTATCCATTGTTTACTCCTTAGAAAGCCGACGTTAATGTAACCATGTAACACAAGTGTTCCAGGAACATCAGTTGATTCCGATGAGATCCGTTGCCTTTGCCAGGATCATGTGCGTCAGCTTAATGCCTGTGATTGAATATTGTTAACCTTCCACCAGTATAGCTCAATATGAAGTTGCTTTCCGTTTAACTGCACATGAAAAACAATGTGAGGGTGCCACTCTATGGCTAAACATGGAATTACAGGCAAGATATTTTTGCTGCTGAAATACTGCTGTTGAAGGATATTCTTTGGTCTTACCTATGAAAAAATAGCATGTGCATCTGCATATTTATGGGTGTATGAGTTTATACTAGGATGTGACCCATATGAAAATTTTTGAAGATTTTAAAGACCTAAAAATTCCTATCTTTTAATATCGGCCAGTATAATTTTATAGACAAAATTAAGCAGACATCAGTAGTTGCAGTGAAACAGTGCTTTACTGACTGATATGATTATACCAATTTCTCCAACTCTCATAAACAACCTCACAATAATATATACAAAATTAATATTATATATATATACAAATAAAAAACAATGCAACTCATATGTAGCCACAAACTTCAAAACATAAACATCACTGCTCATAATGATGAACTCTTAAAAAGAGCAACTTATAAGTATAACAATCACACCTCACAAATTAATTATGTTAAAAAAATGATTTTTCTCCTTTGTGTAGTATGTGTAGTATCTTTGTGTATAATGTAATATTTTAAATCCCAGCTGACCTATGACTTTTTGTATGCTTATGGGCTCTGAGCCTGCCTAACCCTCTCTGGATTTTGATAGCTTTGCTATTGTATATTCAGGTTTTGCTGTTTGTTGGTTGCATTAAACAGTAAGATGCCCTTTGTTTTCATTCGTTTGGTGCCTGCGTTGGCTTTTCCCTTCCCCCTTTTCTGTTTTATTCTGTTTAGGAAATGTAGCATAGATATAGATTTTGGGTTGGTTATCTGGTGAACTCCACATCTGACTGTAGCTGTCTGCCTTTCATGTTGCTTGTATCTAACTGCTGTAAATAAAACTATGGTAAAATGCATTACCCTTGGTCTTAACCAAATAGATCTACACATGCATTCTGTCACAACTCAACCCTAGACTGAATTTACTAATAATCCCAGGTTAATCCTAAATTATATTGCAGGCAGCATAGCTTTTCAACATTTTCTCCAGCGAGAGAGTTCCTTTTTTCATCAGAAATGGTTAAAGAGACATTATTGGTGCTTTAGCGGTATGTTGTCCTTCGATAAATTTGTGGAATATTGGATAGTTTTACTGACCAGTGAATAGATGTGTATTGCACTTCTGAAGCAGTGACACAGTGACACAGGTATCACTGCTGCCTCACTGGGATTGGAGTTTGAATCCTGCTGTGCTCTGGCACCTTATCCTGGGTGCTTCCCTGACTTGGGCCTTGTAGCCTGTGTCGACTCCAATCTCCCACCTCCCTGTGAATCTGTACTGCATAAGCTGATGGAAGGCAGATGAGTAGATGGACCTGCATATGTTGGTGCGTAGGTCTGATGACGTATGTCCTGTGTATGTGCAGACTATCCTGCTCCCTCTTAGTGGTCTTTACTCCTCTTTGACAGCAGCGATTCCAGCAGCAGCTCCAGTGATGAGTCTCCGGCACGATCTGTGCAATCGGCTGCAGTGCCTGCCCCCTCTGTGCCGCCCCCATCAGCCCTCGAAAAGGATGAGCCACGCAAAAGTTTTGGCATAAAGGTCCAGAACCTTCCTGTGCGCTCCACAGGTGAGTTCATGCCCTCCTGTGCTGTGCTATATGGTTGTTTTTTGCAGACATTACATTGCTTTGTGCCTTTTCCACTTCATGGTACTTTGGCACAATATAAATTAGTTAATTATGAATTAGTTGGAGTTAGACTGTACTAGCTCTGTGTTGAGGTGCCAGAGTGGTTGGCGATCCTCAGTGCTGTTCCTTTTGAATGCTTTAAATCAAGGCAATCATCTTGTTAGTTTGTGGTGTCAGGACTGGTAAGGGTAGTTTTCAAGTGCATGTTTTATATGATATAATATAATGTTCAGAAACCTGAGAACGCTCAAACTTGGAGCGACTGGATATCCTCTCCATGTGTAACACTTCTGCTGGAAGCTACGTGTTGTACCCATAGCATGGAAGGCCATGGTAAGTGGTTTTGATCATTACAGAGATCTCATGAAACAGACCATCAATTGACCACCTCTGACCACCAGACACCAGCCTGAAGGACGGCTTGTTCCATGAGTTTAAGAAGTATGGGAAGGTGACATCAGTGCAGATCCATGGAGCTTCAGAGGAGCGCTATGGACTAGTCTTCTTCCGACAGCAGGAGGACCAGGAGAAGGCCCTGTGTGCTTCTAAAGGAAAGCTTTTCTTTGGGATGCAAATCGACGTCACTGCCTGGAATGGCCCGGGTACATCCTACCTCCAAAAACCTTGAATCTTTTGCTTTCTACTGTTTTTTTTTAAAATTGTTATTATGGTTTGCAGCCTTTTCTTATGTCTGTTGGCTGATGTTTGCATGTTTTCTCTCCTTTATTATTACACCTCTCAGAGACTGAGAGTGAGAATGAGTTCCGGCCACTGGATGAGCGCATTGATGAATTTCATCCCAAAGCTACACGGACACTGTTTATAGGCAACCTGGAGAAGACAACTAGCTACCATGACCTCCTCAACATTTTCCAGCGATTTGGGGAGATTGTGGTATGTGTGCATCGAGAAACTGAAAAAAAAATTATTGACTCCCACTAAGAGAATTTCAGCCATTTTAGTGTTAATATTTATATCTTCCCAGAAAATTTATGGAGCTGGTTGTCAGTTCTCTGAGTGTACAGCTTTTTTATCACATGCTAGCTGATATAAGCTTCTAGTCTGTGTTGAGCAACCTCTTGCATGTGCCTGCATGTAGCTCATGCATTGTGCTCATATAGGAAACTGTGTGGCTTGTCATTGAAAGTTTCTCTTTTCCCCACATCTAGGACATTGATATTAAAAAAGTGAATGGCGCCCCCCAGTATGCCTTCTTGCAGTACTGTGACATTGCGAGTGTCTGCAAGGCCATCAAAAAGATGGATGGGGAGTACCTGGGCAACAACAGGCTCAAGGTGTGTCACTGATTCATCGTTTATCATGTAGCGTAGTTGTTTTTCCGCTCTCATTTGTGACTACTTTAATTACTTTAAGCAAACACCATATATTTTTCTTCCTACCTTCTAAAAGCAGGGTTCCCTCGCATATGACATTGTTAATGGCTTTTGTAGTATTGCTGGAAATACTAACATTGCCTCCTGCTTGTGTAGCTGGGCTTTGGGAAGAGCATGCCCACAACATGCGTGTGGCTAGATGGCCTGTCTTCTAATATCACAGAACAGTACCTCACACGCCACTTCTGTCGATACGGACATGTAGTCAAGGTAATCAAAACACTCCTTTGCTTGGTGCATCTCCATTGAAGTGGAGGAATAAAATATCGATAGCACCTTGACGCACACTGTCCTTTTTGTACTTGTTTCTTGGCTTACCTGTTTGATTCTGTTTGTGCTTCCTCCAGGTTGTGTTTGACAGACTGAAAGGAATGGCCTTGATTCTGTATAATAATATTGAGTATGCGCAGGCTGCTGTCAAGGAAACCAAGGGCTGGAAAATCGGGGGAAACAAAATTAAGGTAAGAAAATTGTTTATTTTGTAAAACCATATATCTGCAGTGGCACGGTGGCTGAGTGGGTCGCTCTGATGCCTCGCACCTCCAGAGTTGTGTGGAGTTAGCATGTTCTCATAAAATGTGGGTTTCCACTTGTAGTCTAAACACGTGCTAAGTGGGCTAACTGGTGTTTCTAAATGGGTATGTGTGTGTGTGTGTGTGTGTCTATGTGCCCTGCAGTGAATGGCGATGGAGCTCAGCCTTGTACCCTGAGCTTCCTGTGTAGGCTCTATGCTCCTCAAAATTGTGACCAGGATAAGTGGTTGGAAGATGGATGGTTGGGAAAATATATGTTTGACTGGACTAATTCATTTCTTGGGTTTTGAGAAACATGTTGGTAGTTGCAATGGTGGGCTAAATTAAATAGAAACAGACCAAATGAAGAATATATTTTTAATTTGCATTTATGTTGTTAATTGTTTTTAAACTGCCTTGTTAACAGATTTTGAGATATGTAATGATACCACTGTTGTCTGTCTCCAGGTGGATTTTGCCAATCAAGAGAGCCAGATGGCTTTTTATCGCTCAATGCAGGCGTCTGGGCAGGATATCCGAGACTTCTATGAAATCTTATCTGAACGAAGGTATGTAGCTTATGTGATGTGTAGTATTGCTGGAAAACAGTGAATTGGATGTGATATTTTTTTATTCTCATGCATGCGATGAATCTAATGATTAATTTAAAATGGTGACAAAAAAGTGTCATTTTCATGTATTTTTCATGTATTCATGTATGTTCTTATCTGGTCTGTGTCTTTACAGAGATGAGCGTAGACCACCTTACCATGAATTTTCAGCGGAGCGGGCATACTATGAAAATGTCCGTGCGCCAGGCACCTACACTGAAGACCCACGCCGCAAATACCCTGCCAGGAGTCGGGAGTTCTACACAGAATGGGACCCATACCAGGGGGACTATTATGACCCACGTTATTATGATGACCCTCGGGAATACAGGGATTACCGTGACCCCTATGAGCAGGACATTCGGAAATACAGTTACCTACAACGGGAGAGAGAGCGTGAGAGGGAACGTTTTGAAACAGACCGTGAGCGTGACCATAGCCGACGGACTATTGAACGCAGCCAGAGCCCTTCACATCCCCGCCGTGCTGCTAGCCCTGCCGCTTCTCCATCCCCATCTGAGCGTCTGCCCAGTGACTCTGAGCGCCGCATCTATAGCCGCTCCTCTGAGCGAAGCGGAAGCTGCAGCTCACTGTCACCTCCCCGCTACGAGAAACCTGATAAAGCACGACCTGACTGGTACAGCAAGAATGAGAAGCTGGAGAAAGAACGGCAGTTATTTGAGTTAGAACGTGCCACTGGGGGTGAGAAGGATAAACGGGCTGTGCGTAAGGAAAAAGCAGAGAAGGGTGAGAAGGGGGAGAAGCAGAAGTTAAGGAAGCTGAAGGTGCCGTCCCCCAGTCTCCCCTCATCTGAGACAGACCCAGAGCCAGATCAGGAGACCAGTCCAGAAGCAGGTCCTCGATTGAAAGGTGGTAAGGTCACTGTCAAGGAGAAGGACACTGCTGGAAAAGGGCGCCTTGATCTTCCACCTTGTGTGGTGCAGCTCACACGGGTCAAGGAGAAGGAAGGAAAACTGCTGGAGCAGGCTGCAGGGGAAAAGCAACGTCTGAAGGGTGAGAATGACAGTGTGCGCTCTCCTCCTCCCCTTCCATCTTCCATTGACCAAAAAGGACTAACTTCACGCCAGGATATTCAGAAGGGAGAACTTCCCAAGCAGTGCAAAGTCTCTAAGGAAAAGAGTTTGGCAAGCCAGGTCGAATTGGTAGACAGGGAAGTCAAGGTAAAACCTAAAAAACACATGAAATCTGAACCAGGGTTTGATGGCACCAACTCATCTATAGAGGTAGACAGACTAGCTGCTCGAAAGAGACGTTTTGGAGATTCTGCTGGAAAAATAGAAAGATTGAAAAGGGGGATCCAGGAGGAAGAAGAGGGCAGAGTGGGACTGAAGAAATCATGTGACAGCATTATGGCAAAAGAAATGGAAGCTGATAGGAAGATCCTTCGAAAGGAAGCACATAAGAGGGAGCATCGCAAAGGTAAATCAGAACGGCTGGTTACTGTCTGTAGCCCAAAAGAAGAGCTGGACACAGAGGGAATGCCTGTAGGCTTGGGGCTTAGCCTTGACCTGCAGGCACGACTGGGGGAACCAGCAGAGGAGAGCACTGATCTGGTTGATTTTCCAGGAAGAAAGACAGGGATCATCCTAAAGAATCAAAGTCACATCACCCAGATGTTTCCTGACGATGTGAGTTTGGATCAAGATGATATAGAGGAACAGGAGCAACCAAACTTCCTTGATCTAGTCGACCAGTCTTTGGTGCAGGAAAAAGGTACTGGGGAGGCTGATGAACGTCTTTCTGTGGACATTGATCACTCTCAAAGCTGCCGCAAACAAATGGAGCAGAACCGAAGGCTCCGGCAGCAGCTGCAGGAGCATGACAAGTCGGATAAGCCTGAAAATCCACATGGTGCAGACTCTGAGGATTTTGATCGGAGAAGCTTAGTGCATGAGGTGGGAAAGCCACCTCAGGATGTTACGGATGACTCTCCACCTAACAAACGTAAAAAGATGGAGATTCTTGATTTTGATATGAATGTTAAAAGGGAAAGAAACTATAGAAGTTCACGGCAAGTGAGTGAGGATTCTGAAAAAAATACTTCCTCGATGCCAGGGCTAAGGCACTTTTCCTACCAAGAGGAAGACAATACTGCAGAATCACCTCGACTGGTTTCTATAAAAGAGGCCAAAGACTCACCTAAATTAGAAGTCTACTCACACATGGATATACTGAAGTATAGCTTTGATTCAACTAGTAATCGGGGACGGTCTTCCCATACTGAATTGTCTAAAGTGAAAGTTGTGTCTCTGGGGTGTGAGGAGGAGCAGCGCTGGGAGAGCAGGGTGAAACAGGACCCATTACGACTTGACATGAGTTTCCCAAGCAGCATTGTGAAACGTGAAGGCATCCGCAAGCGCCTTGTGCGTGAACTGGAGCCTGGAGAAGTACAGTCAGACTCTGATGAGGACAGTGAGAACAAGCACCACTCCCCCAAGCCCTCTACATCTCTCTCTTTCCTTCTTAGGGAACGTGAAGACAGGTTGTCAGACCTCAAGCTGTCTGGTTCCCTAGAGAGGAACAAATTTTATTCCTTTGCACTGGACCAGACTATAACACCAGACACTAAAGCATTGCTGGAACGAGCAAAGTCATTGTCCTCGTCCCGAGAGGATAACTGGTCATTCCTGGATCGTGACTCTCGCTTCGCCAGCTTCCGAAGCACCAAAGATAAGGAAAAGGTGGAGTCTGCCCCAAGGCCTATTCCCTCCTGGTACATGAAGAAAAAGAAAATCCGTACTGACTCAGAGGGCAAGCTTGATGACAAAAAAGTAGAACCTAAGCCAGAAGAACATGAACGACAGGAGCTGTTTGCCTCTCGCTTTCTCCACAGCTCTATTTTTGAGCAGGACTCAAGGCGCCTGCAACATCTTGAACGCAAGGATCAAGACACAGAACTGAACATTAGTAGATATACTGGGAGGCAAAGTTCTACTGAGGGACAACCTGGAACAGGTGGAACTGACCTCCTGCAAGAGCCTATGGTACTTTTCCATAGCCGTTTTTTAGAGTTACAGCAACAGAAAGAAAGGGACCTGCGGCCCAAAGAGATAGAGAAAATGAATAATGCTGATGGGCATGAGAGGGAAAAGTTGCAAGAAGGTGAACAGGAACAGTCACGGTCATCGCCAAAAGTGCCTGAGCTGACTGTGGACCAAGACGTTAAACCCATCAGTCCTAGTGCAGGAGTTGCAGTTTCACATCCTACTTCAGTACCTCGAGATATGACACCACCTCAGGATAAACCCATGGTACAGAGTCTTTCTGCTAAAGAAGAAAAAGGAGTGTCTGTTGCTGATGTTTACTTGCCTCCTTCACTGCCTGTGGCAGAGATATCGCCACCTGTCCCCAGCAGCATTGTAACCCCTGAGGCCATTTCCTCTGAGGCAGAAGTTAAAATGCATTCTAAGGAAGAGTTGTGTGAATCCAAGAATCAAGTAAAAAATACAGTTACTGTAGAACAGTCCACTTACCTGGATGTTAAACCTCCTACTCCTGGTGCCTCGCTTTGCAGTTTAGAGCCAGAGCCCCACCCTACGGAGTTTCCAATTCCTGCTTCCCCTAAATCTGAGGAAAACACAGATACTATTAAAGAAGAGGCCTTGTCAGAAAAATGTGATCAAATGGACAATAATATTCCCCAGAAAATTGAAGAGTCCCAGGAGGTTCAATTGCTGGTCTCTGAAACTGAGGTTGAGCCAGTGCTGCCACCTCGAAAACAACCCAAGAACAAACGAGCTAAACCAGTCCCTGCACCAGCACCTTCTCTGGTCCAAACAACTGGCGCTGAGAAACCAGCCATCCGCAAGAGTGAGCGAATTGACAGAGAGAAGCTTAAACGGGCGTCTTCTCCTCGAGGAGAGGCTTTCAAACCAGCCACTGATTCTAAAAACACAGCTAAGTCCCCGATTCATGCTCCAGACTCAGATCAAAGTTATGAGGTGAGCTTGCTACATGGCAGGACTCGGCGCAGAAATGTAAGGTCTGTTTATGCAACCCCTGTAGAGGATGAGACTCCTCAGCAGTCAAGTAAGGAAGTTACAGAATCCCCTCGTCCTACTCGCAAGCGGTGTGCTGACAGAGAGCTAGTACAGCAGCAGCAGCCTTCTCAGGATACATTAGCTGCCCCACCCCGGCGAGGACGCCCTCCCAAAACACGTCGGCGAGGAGAAGATATGTCACCAGTGAAGGGAGAGCCACCGAAAACATCAGAGGGAGAAGAAACTGACAGCAAAGACCTTTGTAGCAGCGGCGAAGTTGCCAAAGTCGCTGAAGGGTGGCGTTCACCACGTACACAGAAAGTGCAGCTTAACCAAGGATCCCCACCTGCTAGCTCTGTACAAGGTCGGAAGGGAGTCAAAGCAGACAAAACATCTGAGAATACAGGTCCGCAGGCGGAGCGCTTAGGGGGTGATGCTGCTGGTATTTTAGATTCCACAGCTAAGTCAAAGGAGGAATTGCTTGAGCAGTGTGGGAAACTCATAGGAAATGAGATACAAGATATGACAATGCAAAAAGGAGAGAAAGACAGTGATATTCCAGATCTAACTGAAAGGAAACTAGATGAAGAAAAAGCTGGTGATAAGTTGGAAACGCCAGTCACTGAAAAGCGGCCACCAACTGAGAAAAGTGGAAAAACAAAAGCGGCAAGACTAACACGCAACACTAAGATGGCAATAGAGGATAATTCCCTGAGCTTGAAGAACCTTGAGATCCGTTTGAGTGTAGATGATGTGAAAGGTGTGTTGCGTTCTGGTGAGGAGGAGTCTGAATCTTTTGACACCTCTCTAAAAAAGACCAAGTCAGGTGCATCGGCGAAAGAAGATTCACTGACACCTCCTTTCATCAAGGCATCAGAGCTCAGTTCTGAGAAGAAGGAAGAGGTGTTGTCAGACCCCGAGCCTCCTGCTGATCCGGCAGCTGCATTGCTAGCCCGTCAGATGGAACTGGAGAGGGCAGTAGAGAATATTGCTAAACTCAGTGTGGAGCCACCCCTTCCAGTTTATAAGGAACCTCAAACAGAACCACCAACCTTGATATCACCGGTAACAGTGGAGCCAGAAAATGAGGTTGAGGAAGAGAAGCCTGCAAATCCTTCTAGTGAGACTGAACTTGAAGCTGCCATTTATTCCATTACTGCTGATGCAGATGGATTCACAGCCCCACCTACTTATGCAACTCTTGTCCCTACCCCAGAGCCACTGGTAATCCCCAGTACCAGTGAGTGCATGGAACCAGAGACAGATGTGGCTATCATTATGGACACAGACACAGGATTGATTCCAGATTCTAAAGTTTCAGAATCCGCTGCCGGTGAGGCCTCTACCCAGGATGAGTGTCCTCAACCAAGCACTCCCAGGAAAGGTGGTAAAGTTAGAGCCAAACCGCAAAAGAAGTCTAAAAGCCGTAGAACCCATACCAACAGGAAGGGGGATGTGACAGAGGAGGCAGTTTTAGAACCAGAACATACCCCAGTAAAAATGCCAGAGTCCATCCCTGAAGACCCACAGACTCTGAAACCCAAAGTTGGGTCAGCCTCTACAGCAGCTATTGTCACTACAGCGGCCTCCTGTAAACAGGAAGTTGTACGTGTAACTGTTGAAGCTGTGGATACTCCTAAGGAAGCAGAACAGCCTGCAGTTGAGCAACCAGAACCCCAAGAATCTGCCTTTCATTCAACCAGCAAGCTGCAGCAGCAACCTTCAGGTACAGCATCACTCACACCTTCTCCAACTAGTCTGAAGTTCTCCCCTACACGTACTTGCAAGCTGCCTGTGTCCCCTCAAGACTGGCAGAATCATTCTGAGGATGGCAGTGTCCTTGCTCCATCTGCACCTCAAATCCCTGTTACGGGTCCCTCTACTCCTACAGCCACAGCAGGAGTACCACCTTCTGGAAACTCCACCTTACCACCTGATACAAAAGCGTCGGACATTGACCCTAGTTCTAGCACTTTGCGCAAAATCCTTATGGAACCTAAGTATGTATCAGCCTCAAATAACTCAGCTCCAAGCACACTTCTTACAACCTCCATGAGGGATCCACGGATGTCAGAGAATGACAATTCTTGTGAGCTGATAACTGTCAAGCCCTGCATACCTGATGAAAGGCCTTCGACTGTCACCCCCCATCCTGTACACCAGCAGTTGTCCCTACCACCACCACCTGAGGTCCAGCAAGCTTATAGTGAGAAAATGGTCAATTCTGTAATATCCTCAACAGGTACCTCAGTTATAAGCCGCATTCCAATCCCATTTGATTCGGAGGAGGCGCCACGTATTTCCTTGAGCAGTCGTAACTCGGGGATGTCACTGCCGAAGCAAAAGTATCGATCTGGCATCAGTGAAAACAGGTATCATGGGCTAGCTATGGGCGAAGAAGGAAGTAGTGGAGGACGAGCTATGGTAGAGAGTGCAGCCTACAGCACAGGTGCCAGCCCTGGGCTGAGGGTGAACACCTCTGAGGGTGTAGTGGTGCTGAGTTACTCTGGACAGAAGACTGAGGGGCCTCAGCGTATAAGTGCAAAGATCAGCCAGATTCCTCCAGCCAGTGCAGTTGACATTGAGTTCCAACAATCTGTATCTAAACCCCAGATTAAGCAGGAGCCACTCACTCCTTCCCAGCCCCCCACCCCAAAGGCTTCACAAACTGCATATAGCCACGGTGGGGGAGTTTTAGCTGGTCAGTCTTACAACACTCAGCCTGTCATCTCTACCATTAAACAGGAGAATCCTGGGTCGGACAAGTCAGAATTATCATATCATTCTGGGCCTCAGGCTGGCACTGTGAAAATGCACTCACAGTCTGTTAGCAGCTCGCAAGTTTTGATCTACAATCAGGCTATGTTGCAGCAACAGCAGAATATTAAAAAAGGGATGGTAACTGATCCAATACCCCTCAAGGTTGACTCAGGTAAACCTCAGTCCTCTAACCTGAGCCCTGTGATGAGTCCCCACCACCCCTCTCTGTCTGGGAACCACATGGGTTCAAGTCCTGGGACACCTACCGACAGAACTGTGCCGCACTTGAAACAAGAGCCTCACTCACCCCGAACATCAGGCCATTCACCATCTCCATTTTCCAAAGTCTGCCCTCCGAGTAGCTCTGTGTCCCCCATTGGCACGTCTGTGGTCCTTGGCCCGGGCATGTCAGCTATATCCCAGTTTGTACATCACCAGGAGCAGTCGGTCATTATGCCTCCTCATAGTGTCACTCAGTCTGTTTCTCTGAGCCACCTCTCTCAGGGTGATGTGAGGTTGAACACTCCTCCTCTGTCTGGGATAGGCTATGGGATGCGTTCGGAGACTCTAGCCTCTCCACGTTCGGGGACCCAGCAGCGCTCAAGCACGCCTCAGCCTGCAGGCATCAGAGACATGGTGCTGCAGTCCCACACAGGCTGCACTGGGGGCAGCAGTGGGACATCGGAGGAAGATGTCAGGCACTTTCATCAGGGACTGCGTAGGCCATCTGCACCTCAGGTGCAGTCAGATGTTATGGTGATGCCAAGTGACTTCTGTGGACTGCACCATGGAGCTAGCTTGTATGGCCTACCATCCAGAGATGTAAGGATACTAATGCACCACCAGCTTGGAGAGCATGCATCCACAGAGGCACGCCAAGCCCGTACCCCAGAAACTGGCTGCTCATCTTCCTCTAGCAACATTTCTTCACCCTCCTCTTCCAAAAACCCACCTGTCGGAAAAGGTGCGACACAGGCGGGAAAGGACTCCTCAAAAACCACAGATGTGAAAGTGCCACAGTCTCCACATGCTGAAGGCAGGATCTTGGGGGTACATCCCACTGTGCCTGTCATGGTGTCCAACCCGGGGGTGCAGCTTCTGCATGGAGGGGCTGCCAACACATTCCCAGAATACTCTGCAGTGTACCGAGACATGCGGGGGTTTCACTCTCAGTATGCTGGTCCCTCTGCCATGGGAATCAACCTGCCTCCCCGCAGCATCACCCCCTCACAGGTGAGAGAATCAGAGCAGAATCAGGTGGACATTTCAGGTTGAAACAAAATCCTGGTTTGGATTTTTACTTTCTGGACCTGAAATGTCCACCTCAGAGCAGAATGGAGAGTTGATTTAATGTGAGCTTTGAATACTTTTAATGTTTCTGTCAAATACAGCTTGATATAATTCTTGGTAGTCTGTTTAGGCTACTGTTGTCACCGCTACCAGGTCATACCTAATTGTACCAAGTTATATATGCGTGGAACATCAGTTTATTTTTAATGTTATTACTAAATTTTGATTGGTTTTGTATGATTTTTGTCTTCATTCTCAGGATGGCGAGCACAGTCACAGGAGCAAAACTCCCCAGGTGCCGTCAGGAGCAGTAGGAGACCTCAAAGCAGAAGTGTCACATCATCGTCACACGGGCACTATCGACCTCTCCCGAGCTCAGGGTGACGCGGGCTCACCGGCGTACGCCTCTCCCGTTCCGATCTCTCACAAACTGGATTCAGCACAAACATCCGTGACGAAGGGCTCCGTGTCCTTCCTACCGTCTCACCTGCCGTCGTCCGGCTCTGGCCAGATGCGGGACGAGAGCAAGCTGGAGCAGACAGCAAGCCGCACTATGGACATGGTGCAGCTGCTTAAGGTGAGAAAAGCCTAAAGGATAAAAGAACAAGAGACAGAAGATGATGTGTTGCTGGTACCATTAACAATACTTTTGTGACAGACATATTTATCTTCCAAATGTTTCTCCGGGTCAGGACTGGGGCGGCGCTCAGTCCTAACCCAGAGAGCTTCCGTCACACATTTATGAGCAAATTCTGTAAATCTCTAATATGTAGCAGCTATGTAACTGTTTTTGTCACGGTAAAGATAAATACAGTCATGTACCGTATGTCACCATTTCATTCATCAACGGACCCCATAATGATGGTAGTCCCATGAGTATACTATAACGGTACTGAAAAATTCCTTATCACTTAGTAATGTTGTAGCCATTGTAATGACATAGTTTAACACATTACTCACATATCTGTTGCGCTGCCAGTTATATAAAAGTTAAGCACATACAGTCATGTACAGTACATATTACTTGATAATGGTAATAAACAGCAGTGCTAATGGTTTAGGTTACACCATCTAGGTTTGTCTAAGTACACTTAATGATGCTTGCACACTGTCGAAATTACGTAACGGCACATTCCTCAGAAGGTATCGCTGTCATTATGCGACGCATGACTGTAGTAGGTATGCAGCTGACTGATTTTTTTCTCTCTTTAAATATTTTCCGGAGCAGAAATACCCCATCGTGTGGCAGGGCCACTTGGCCCTTAAGAATGATACAGCTGCTGTCCAGCTGCACTTTGTCTCAGGCAACAACGTGCTTGCACACCGCTCTCTGCCTCCACCGGCAGGGGGGCCTCTGCTGCGTATTGTGCAGAGGATGAGACTGGAGGCCTCACAGTTGGAGGGAGTCGCTCGCCGGATGATGGTGACTGCAGTACCCAACTCTTTGCATGTTCAGTGACTTAGCTAACACATGCTAAATAATCTGCTGCTCTCAGGCCCTTTATCTTCTTGTCTTTGCTAGTACGCGAAACTTAAAATGTACGGTTTTTATTATTTTTTGCAAAATATTATGCTTGCAAAGAATCATCCTGTTGTTACCCCACTGATAGTGTCTGAGATAATAGCGGCCAGTCATGCAGTATTTTTAATATATTATTTGTTCAGGTGGAGAGTGACTACTGCCTCCTGCTGGCTCTTCCGTGTGGACGTGACCAGGAGGATGTTCTGAACCAGACGCATGCCCTCAAGGGCGGCTTCATTACCTACCTGCAGGCCAAGCAAGCTGCTGGCATCATCAACGTCCCAAATCCAGGCTCTAACCAGGTAATGTGGTGTATTGTTACCAATTTGCAGGAGTCAGACTGGCCTATGGTTTGCTATGGATGAAATGATGACCCATCCCATGCCCACCCCGTGACACGCTCCCTTTGCTCCCCAGCCGGCCTACGTGCTGCAGATCTTCCCGCCTTGTGAGTTTTCAGAGAGTCACCTGTCTCGTTTGGCTCCAGACCTGCTCAGCAGCATCTCCAGCATCTCGCCCCATCTGATGATTGTTATCGCCTCTGTGTAGCAGCACCTGTTCTCCAGAGGCCCTTCATTTCCCAGGTAGCTGGAAAGTTCTCCAGAGGCCCTTCATTTCCCAAGTAGCTGGAAAGTTCTCCAGAGGCCCTTCATTTCCCAGGTAGCTGGAAAGTTCTCCAGAGGCCCTTCATTTCCCAGGTAGCTGGAAAGTACAAGCTGGGTGTTGGGTAGGCGTTATTTGATTTTTTGTTTACACTGTCAGCCGACCTGCCCTGCACCCTTCCAACGCTGCTCCGCATCTCCACCTTTCCTGGGAGGCCAAGCCAGGCTATAGTGAAGTGATCAATTTTATGATCATCTCTGCCCTACGTCTCTGAGGGCCTGGCACTTCATATGAAGGGGTTCCAAAGACATATCAAAGGGGAAAACAACTTGGAGTCTGAGAACAGCTAAAAAGGTGGATTTTATTTTCATTGAAAAGATCGTGATTTTTTTTTTTTTCTTCCTACAAATGGACCGGATCAACCATTGCACTATGATGGAGGGAAAAAAGACGGAAACAGGGACTTGAAGATTTATGAATTGATGCAGATGGCAGTGAGGTGGAGGATATAGAGACCTGCCATGTTTGTATGCCGTATGGTGATACTGGGAAAGATTATGTCATGGGAGAAAATTGTGGCCAATCATGCCCAGCCAGCCAGTCATCTTCACTTTTACTACTGGTTTCCCATGTATTAACCTACTACTGCTTTCGGAGAGATGGCACTCTATTCCTCATAGTTCCTACCCCCAGGGACACGGGGGGTTCTGGAGTTGTACAGTTTACACATTATAGCTCAACAGGAGGAAGTTGAGACAAATACTTTTTTCTTAAAGGTTAATGATGTAAGGGGAGTGTGAGAGCCTTGTAAATATTATAAATATTTAAAGACTTAACAATGCTGGGAGATGAACTTGCATAACTAAGAGAAGTGACAGTAAGAAGAATGGTCACTGCCAGTGATGGTTTTCACAGACATATTGTTTTAAACATGAATCTGTGCCAAAATGTCTTTTAAGATGATGCAGTCAAAAAAAGGAATTAAAATCAAATCTTATTTTCATACTTGACTTTGTATTTGTCACTTACTCATAATTGCTTCTAGCTTGACTGTCTTGTTTTAACGGTTTACTTAATTTTATCCCTCTTTGCTATTCTGTCTTGTTTATTTTGGAAAAAAAAAAGTGCTAAAAGCCATTCTGTAAGTTGATCGTTTACAGTAACTCTTGACATCTGGTGAATGTTTCCTGAACCACAATTTTCCTTGGATGTCTGCCCCTGTAAAACGTACCTGCCTCTATGACAGGTGTAGTGTTAAGCAAAGTAGGAAGCGAAAGGGGTGACTGTACGATAACAATGCCATACTTGAGTTTGAAACATAGACTTTCAAGGAAAAGAAATTGGGAAGGGAAAAAGCAGTGGGACTCAAGCAGAGCCAAAAGTGGATGTGTGAGCTCTATGTCTCTCGACCGTGGTGTAAATAGTCATTTATCCCTTCTGTGTCTTTTTTAATGTTTTATTTTTCAGGGTCAATTTGTTTTGTCAGACAAAACAAAGCAGTCTGAAAAAGACAGAACTAAGTGTAAACCGATGTCGAAAGTAAACCATGTTTCTCAGTTTTGTGGTGTAAATATTTGTATGACTGCAGGCTGACAGCTCTCATGGTATTGTTGAAGGCACTTATAATTTTGATACATAAATTAAAAAAAAAAATCAAACAAACAACAGAAAAACAAACAGAACAATCTTAAACATTGTCCCTGTACCCAATTTCATTTTGAGTGTAATATATTGTTCCTCTATGAGGTTATTTTAAGATGTTTTGTAAAATAAAACGTTGGTTTATACAATCCACCGATCATTAAATGATCAGTGACTACATTTTAATTTTGAAGTGTTTGCGACATTTGTCAGAACTCTTAAGCAAGAGCATTAAACTAGAATGTTTACACTTTTGAATGAATTTTGCTTTCCTGTGAGAGAATTTCATGAGAATTTATTTTAACAGCAAACTTTACAGCATTGACAAACCGAAGACTGTTTGCATGGTGTAATGTCAAACAGCATGAAGATTGTTGGGCTGATTTTTACATTTTATAACAGAGCTCTACTATATTCAAAAATACACTTCAACCTGCATGGACACCTATTGAGTCAATCATTGTATAAGTCAGTTTAGTGCTTTATGGATTTCCTTCATCCAGTGATACTCTATTCCATGGTGTCCCTCGATGAGTTCTGAGCTATTTTATATATATAATACATATATGATATTATGGATTTGCCTATATAACAAAAGTACTATCTTCTGCACACACAGTACATATGGTTCTCCACAAAAAATGTAACTGTTTGAGCAGCTTGTGCATTTCCAGTGGACTGATTTTGCATCTCACCTGCCATACAATTTTTTTTATCATGCCTGTATAATAAAATACCACCTCACCACATGACCTCATTCTGCAGGCAACATAGGCACTAGGTTTTATTTAATGCATGCAGTATTATATCAACTCGCTTCCTGACAGTTACCTGACAAGCTATGTGATGTTTGAATATTTCACATTAGTTAGTGCTTAGTTGTTTATGGTGTTCAAAATCCCAAGATTAATGCATTGTTTGGTTGTGTCTGTGGACAAGGAGACAAGGAGACAAGGCACATCCTACCTATGAACTTATTTTATGCTGTTTTTTAATTCATCAGTCTTCCTAACGCTGACCTATCGCAGTGTCCCAGGGACTCTGCATCCAAACCCAGTGGGCACAGGACACAGAACCCTCTGGACTGCATGTCAGTTCATTGAAGGGCACACACTCACCCAAAATGACAGAGTTGGAGAGGAACTACGGAGAAGAATGACAGAAAATCCCCAAATCCAGGTGTGCAAAGCTTGTCACATCACACCCAAGAAGACTCAAAGCCATTGCTGGATTAATCCCTCTGGGGTCCCCAGGCTGACATGGATGGGAGTGGGAGTTCTGTCAGTAAAATACACCAGTCAGGGAGAGCAACACACTGATGGATTGATTGGCTGCGTTTAAGAAGTTTAATCATTCCCTCTTTGCCATGGCCCTAGGCTGCAGCCAATGATAGCTTATACCTCTCTCCACCCCCGAAGCCAAGGATATTCTCTCCATGTCTGTTTACAATTTGTCTACCACTCTAGCGGAACAGTATCACAGACACAGGAGGTGTAATGGTAGTATTTCTTCTTCTTTTAGGCAATTTTGTGCTGGTTAGCGTGGCAGTGAAACAACCGGTAACCTACAACTACACTCTAGGGCTAAAGGAAAGTTGGGTAGCACAAAGTCTCACAGTAGAATAGTCCATTACAGCTGGGACACTAAAAATGCAAATAACAGACATGTTGCTATATATAAATGATCATATTATCTTATACCCATAAATACTACTTCTGGAAATTCTGTCCTCATGGGGCCCCTAGATTTCCGGGCCCCTGGTGGCTGCTTACATTTGTCTTAAGGTAAATCCTGCCCTGCTCAAAGGGGCTTTAATTATGTACCGAGTAAAAGGGTCAATGTGTTGTTTCAGTTGTTTTATTTTGAATAAATTCAAA
Source organism: Boulengeromyrus knoepffleri (assembly GCA_026770805.1). NCBI lineage: Eukaryota > Metazoa > Chordata > Actinopteri > Osteoglossiformes > Mormyridae > Boulengeromyrus > Boulengeromyrus knoepffleri. Next base: position 3,981,781 of record JABJVO010000039.1, read on the forward strand.
ATTCAAAATCCGGCAAGTTATCCAGCTAAGCAAGAAATCTGGCTTTGAGATACATACCCCAGGTGGACTGATGACAAAAACCAAAATAAAACACAGATTTCCTCAATGACCAAGCTTCTTAGAACAGGCACCTAAAGCACTGTCACACCACACATATGATTATCTTCTGGAAGGATTTGGTGTCATTTTTTCAGGACATTTTCAGTGCCTAATGCTGCACACATTACTTTAATAGATCAAAGAGGTCTTGTGTCTCTCCAGTTAATTTGTTTCTTTAATCCATTGCATTTAGGTAGTCTCTTGACTGGACCAGACCCGAGCCCGATGGGCCCAGTTCAGCCGGTCATATTTTTATATTCAGCCTCAGGTTCAGGTCGGGTTCAGATTAGTTTTTTATGCGTGATTTTTTTTTTTTTAAATGCGCAAATAACCTTTTTTTGTGCTCGCTGGGTTAGTTTTCTTGTGCTACTTTGCTTGTTTGTGCTTTCAGTTTCACATTTCTTGGGTCCGAGTTTTAAGTTTTGGTCAGGTTCGGTTCAGTCTGAAAGGAATGGGCTGGGCTTGGGCTTTAATTCGGACTCTAGTCTGAACTCTGATGGTTTATGCTATGTTACACTCAAACGTTTCAGCATTATGCCCTCATCAGTGTGCATTTTCAAAAGTACCACTGGTTGTTTATAATGCTTTTATAACATTTGCTTGAAACATTTATACTTTTAGTCTAAAATATAGATGGTATGATACTAAACCCTTCTGAAATGTGCATAGTTTTTTTTTTTATAAACCGGTTGAGAACCAGTGGGAATCAGTGTTGCTTCACTCATCCAGAGTCGGGGGATGAAACAGTTCACTTATTCAGTAGTACAGTGTTTGTGCAAAATAAAACGTGCAGTAAACCTGTAATGTTAAGGATCCGGGTGGGTTTGGAGGGGGGACGAGGCATAGTGCAGGTCGGAACAGAAATGGACGACCCACTGGCGGCTCACGGGACAAATGGGGATTTATTAAACAGAACAGAAAACACTAAGAACACTACAAAAAAAAAAACGAAAGGACCAAAAGGGGTCAAAATCTAAAGGTGATAAACAAAGACTAAATTTACAAAAGGGTCAAGACAGGCAGACTACAAACAGAATATTCAAAACTTTACTGACAATACAACCATCACAAACCATCACAAACAACAATGAACCACTAGGGGGGTGTTCCACAAAGTGGGATTTCTTGCTTAGCTGGATGACTTGTCAGATCCAACAACATTTGAGGTAGTCTGGGTTAAATTGGCTTTACCTTTGTCCACTTACATGTAGCTCAGACTACCTTAAATCCCAGGAACTAAAACTCAGGCAGGAACTTAAATACAAAAACTGAACAGAGTAATGACAAGCAGGAGTGAAACAGACAATTAACCAATAGGGGAAGGTGCAGGACAATGAGCAATCAGGAAAAACACACAAGGGCAGGAACAAGAACGGGCAACAGGTGAAACTAATTAACTCAGGGAACTGAACAGGGAAACTAAGAACTAACCAAGGAAACAGGGAAACAAACTAACACTGGGGAATAACAGAAAGGTAGAAACACAAGCATGGGCACAAAGAATTGAACCAAAACTAAATACAAATCAGAAGATACAGGAACTAGAAAAATAATGAAACACTAGGGAACAAAATACAAAAACAGAGGAGAGGGGATTTGAACACGTAACAAAAGGGATTGGGAGGTAGTCACATGCTCGACACATTGAGCCATGCAGCTGACAGGAAACAGAGGAGACACAAAGACTGACAGGAGGGACAGGATGGCCAGTGATGTCTGCTGGCCAAACGGGAAGGGACACAAAAGACTGAGACGACAGGAGCTGACCCTGACATGTAAAGGGAAATGTTTGCATTCTTTGCAGTGTGATAATCTTACTGACCACTTGGTGTCACCATATCCATACTTGTCGAATGTACTTGATGGAGTTTTAAAGACTGTTTTGTTTTGTTTTCTTTTGTTTTGTGTTTTGTCTTGACTTCAGGAAGAAAAGACATTTAACAAAGGAGTAATTATGACTCTGGATGTTCATCATACAAGGTAAAGTGATCAGCTGAAGGATGAACTATACTTGCAAAGCTGCAAATTAAACTTGAGAAATGCAATTTTAAATGCTAAAACATGTTGCGGTATCATTATTATTAAATTGAATCCATATTTACCCACATGTAGGAATTCATGAGAACCAAAGTCAAAATACAATTTCCATTTATATTTGTGAAAAGCCAACCGACATATGATAGCTACATGATACCCAGGGCTGTTACTGAATTTTATGAATAATTATACCTGTGTAGAAGAAATACGCCCTATGGTGGACTGGCGGCCTGCCCAGGGTGCACCCCGCCTATCACCCGATGATGCTGGGATTGGCTCCAACTTCCCCATGACCCAGATGGATAAAGCGGTATAGATAATGGATGGATGGATGAATGTATAGAATACATACTAGAACTTCAAGTGCCACACATTCCTGTCTCTGCTGTTGGTTTGTTCTCAATACAGTTCCTATGCTAAACCGCTGGCCCTGAGCTCTATTGCATGATTCTGCATTTGGATGCCACATAACTGGCTGGTGTTCAGGGCAGTAGGGTTTTGTGAGGAATAGCTTCTGCACTCTGAAGAGATGCCTGTAACCTCTTAATTAAGGTCTCTGCTCCAACCATCCTGCCCACAGACATGGATGGAATGCCTGCTGGCAAGGAGAATGTGTTTGAGCTCATCCCATATGATGAGGGTTACTTAGAGAGGGTGTCTGTTCATGCCATTCAGAGCATAGTCCCTTGAGAATTACAGCTCACAGCTTTGCGTTTCTGTTCAGTGCTCGGTCGCCTAGGGCGTCACCTACTGAAGGGGTGCCAGCCACCTGCCTCATGGGCACATAGACTGTGCATCAGATCAGCTGGCCACCGACAGCTGGCCTGCAAGTGTCCTGCTCCCTGGCCTGCGGGGGGACAGCCTCCGCATTCCCCTTCATTCTCACAGCCTCCGCATTCCCCTTCAATCTCACAGCCTCCGCATTCCCCTTCATTCTCATAGCCTCCGCATTCCCCTTCATTCTCACAGCCTCCGCATCCCCCTTCATTCTCACAGGCTCCGCATGGCAGCTGGAATGAGAGGAGGCTTAATATGGGACACTGATGCTTCTCATTCAAGAATGTAACAGAAATCACTTAAAGAATCCCTGGAATCCTGACTGGAGAACTTCATATTAGGTATATCCATCCATCCATCCATCCATCCATTTTTTGTATCTGCTTATTTGCAGGGTGACAGGGATTCTACTATATTAATTACTACTAGTAACAATAAAAAGCATTATAAAGGCATTATGACGGTATGGTTACTGTAAAGCGTTACCATCTAATGGTTTAGACTACTAGTTTTTTAGTGTTATATTAGGTGTGAAATACATATTACCCTGGGAAACATGAATAAGAGCGGAAAAAAATGACTCCAAACGACAACAAGTAACTGATGTTACAAAACTGGTAAATTAGTCATTGTTCTGTGCTCACAGTCACTCTGGGTAGCTTATTAAGTTTGTTCACAGGATAGTGCCTGAAGTCCAGAACATTCCTGTGATACTGAATCATATTCTGAGGAGCGTTACCTTTAACCCCAATGTAATTTAATATGTCAGGTGATGAAAAGCCCTTTGGTGTAGCTTTTACGTAGCGCTGGCAGTACTGGTCTCTGTGATCACATTCTAGATTTTCCAATGAATACTTAACTATAAAATCAATTTACTTCTAGCAAAAGAAAAAAAGAAACAAAGGAACAGTACATAAACTCCAGCAAAATAACCTTCATTCATTTACTAGCAAACCAAACTATAACTTGAAGCATTTGAAAGATTTAGGGCGTTTTACCTGTGGTTTTTATAGCACAAAGGTCTTTGAAGTTTAAATATACCCTTTTCGGGAATTGTAAAATAATGCACTGCCTGGCCAAAAAAAAGTCACTGTTTGAGTTTAAATCAGCAAGTACTCAAGAACCAATGACTTGATCATTATTACAGCTCAGCAATGTTATGCAGCAATAAAGTGAAGTAAGCTGAGTACCTGAATCTCCTGAATGGCCTGGTTATCCCAGCAATGGACTTTTTCTTTCTTAATGACATGGGCATATTTCAGGACGAGAATGCCAAGATTGATCGGGCTGGAATTGTGAAAGAGTGGTTCAGGAACATGAAGAATCATTTTCACACATGATTTGGCCAAAGAGTCCTGACCATAACCCCACTGAAAGTCTTTAGGATGTGCTTAAGAAGACGTTACAGAGTGGTTCAACTCACCTATCATTAATACAAGATTTCTGTGAGAAATGAATGCAAATCTGGATGGAAAAAAATGTTGCATAAATATGTGGAAATAATGCATTGACAAATCAATGCACCATAATCTAAGCTAAAGATGGCGTGCACACACACACACACACACACGCACGTGCACACGCACACACACACACAAACACACACACACAGAGGTTTGTAATTATATCTTTGTGGGGACTCTCCATTCATATCTATGGGGAAAACTAATTCCAACATGATGACCTTAACCCCCAACCCAGCCCTAACCTTAACCATAAATAACCAAACAAAATATGAGACTTTTGGAATTTTTACTTTTTAGATTGCATTCACAGATTTTTCTCCCCTCCAAATGGGGACCTGAAAAGTAAGGAAGTTTCAGATTTTACCACACTCTGGGAACATTTTGGTCCCCAAATGTGATCTATTCAAGCGCATAGCCCCCCCCCCCCATATCATCCAGTTAATGATGTATAACCTTGCCCCTGAAAACATAAAAATAAAAACTGTTAAAGATTTAAAAAAAAAAAAAAAAAAAAAGCCTCTGAAATAAAACAGGATGCATACAATAATTCACACACACACACAAATTCACATAAAAACCAAAAATACTTCACATCTTTCCCCCTCACCCTGGCAGGTAAATCCAGGTAGCAAACATGTGGAAGTGAGCATATATCATACGTTCCTGTGTGGGAGGAAGTATTAGTGTGGAATGCATGAGGGCACCTTTGGAAAGTTTCCATAGGAACAGTTACGCCTGACATGGAGGTGCAGCGTGGTGACGAGCCCCCCAATCAGCTCTGCCTCTCCCTCCGTGTCTGTCTGCTCCGCGACCGCAGAGTGTGTGAAGAAATGTGGGCGGCTAACATTTGGTCAGAAATCTCCCAGCTCCCAGCTCCCAGTCCACCGCTTTCATTTCTTTCCTTCCCTCTCTTTCAGTCCTCTGTTGTAGCCCGAACAGGTTTCCCTGCAAGACACCAAAGTGGAAATAAAAGATTAAGCAAGAAATGTCGAGAGCATTGATTGTTGCTTCTACAGAGATAAGGGATATATCTTTTTTTAACTTTGAGTGTTTATTCTTGAACGTCCAGTCATATATTCCATCTTGAAAGAGTTTTTGGGGTTTTGGGTATAGATATTTTGAAATAAATAGAAAATAAAATCATGTGAAATTCTTGTTCTGCAGGTGCAGGGGAACAAGACAAACAGGAATTGGTAAACATAACAAATCAGCAGTAAATAAAATCAGTTGAATGACTGGGACATTATAAAAATACTAAGTAACATTAGTAATATATCATCGTTGTTCATTTGGATAATGGCACCTTTATTGATCCCTGTGGGAAAGATCTCCATGATACACACAATGAGAGTAAGCTTGGCAGTGAAGGGTCAATTAAATGTTAAACACTATCAGCAGACAGAGGAGAATGGGCTTATTGAACCTATGATAAAAAGTGACGATCATCAAGAAGTGGACAGACGTGGTTTTCAGTGGACAGTGATGATAAGCTTGTTTATGGAGAGGGAGTATGGAAAGAGAGTAAGAATGCACTCCGCTGATTTCTGGCCATATCAGTCCCCTTATTCCTCACATTCGTCAGTATTTAGTTTTCAATCTCAGTGCTACAAAAGATTAGTGGAGAAACACACTGTTCACTGTGGGCCACCAGGACCCTGCAGGCACCTGAAGCAGCCCCTGGGGTCCAGTACTTTTCCTTCGCAAAAATCAATTATCTATTGTCATCATACAAGAGCTCAAATTAGAGCAAGTTGAACACGACCCAGTCTTCAGACTGGAAAATTTGATTATATAAGCCAATCAGGGGCTGAAATTCTAGCCTTTCAAAATTCCACTGGAGAAGCATAAATGTGAGAGGGGTAATAATAGACTAGCAGGATGTAAAACAAGCAAGAACTGCAATAGATGGAATGCTGGTCTTAACACACATTTACATACTTGTTACTGTTCTGCACCATTTATTACTCTGCCGTGTCTCTCAGTCCAGCTCTTATTGATGGTGTTTCAGTTCTCTGCAAGATGACCAATGTGAAGCACGCTTCATTTTATGTGTGCTCAAAAAGATGTTTACTATGTCCACATGGTCTTATCAGAGAAATTACACAACTCCTCTCCCTGTGGTGTATTTGAGATTAATAAGAGCCTCTCTGGGTGCGCTGCCTTCAATCTGAGATAATAAAGGTCTGTGTTATGGTTCTGTGTATATGACATTGTAATGCAGTTATTTGGCCTCAGATGGCTTTTACTTATGGAGTGTCTTTGTCAGGGTAACTATTATATTTTAACATTTTTGACCTTAACATTTTGAGATTTTATGCAATACGGACAAAACTGTGTCTCTCTACAACTCCTAACAATGAAAGAATTATAATTAATAAAATATGTCATATGATTTGCTTTAGCATTGAAATTGTTTATTTATGTTCTGAATCACCATAACTACACCTGTCTGGTTGTCTGGTGGGAGCTGACTTTAGAGTCTCTCAGGTAACTGGAATTTCAGTAAAAAGGCAGCGACCTCAAAGGCAAGAAGTCTTTATTCTATTTGGTGATATTCAGAATTTGTGGATTCTTGCAGGTTGGATTTCTGATTGTACCTTCAGTAAGATGGGGGGAGATCATTGTAATATGTAATATGCATGACAGTAAATAAACATGGAAGTGAAGGACAGAAAACAGACGAGCAGAAGATTATTAAGACGCCTGTCCGGAATGTCCCAGAGGGAAAAGAGTAATGCAGCGATTGTTGCAATATTTCTTAATTACCACACTCCCTAAAACAATTTTTCAATTTTTATTTGTTTACTTTCAAATGACAAGTGAGTGACTCATGAAACAATAACGAACTAACAAAGGAATTTGTCGAAACTGAGGTACCTTGAAGGCGATGGGTAGAGGCTCTTTGTGGGGAACGGAGGACTGAATTCGTGGAAGTGGTTGAGCTTAAACCTATCCTGTCGCTGGCTTCTGGTTCCTGTCTTGTGTCAGCTGTATATTTAAAAAACAACCTTTGTGTTGTATGTGATTTGCTCTAGATGCAGGACTTTGATTACAGGTTCTCCATATTCAGGCTGTGGCAGGTTTGGAGAGTAACCCACCAAGGTGTGGTCTTCAGTCATGTAACTAAACTCAGATCATTGTGTGCTGCTGGCCCAGATATCTTCAAATTCACTCTGTGTGCCCTTAAATGTTAAAGTTGAACATGCTGTGATAATATTTTAGTGTATTCCAAATCAGCACAACCAGCTGCATTGCACATGGATTCCTACGCAGACGGCCATATAACTATCCCAAGAATGTGACGACTTTATTGACTTCAATAAATCAACTGAAAGTTACAATATTTAATAAGACTTGCTAAAGATCTCAGTTCTGAAAATGATGACTTTATTTCCTTTAAAAATTTTAAAGAAAGACATTCAGGAAAAAAAAAATCCAAGTGTAAGCATATATCATTGTGCAATCCTTGCTGTGTACACGTTTGCTTCATGTCTTTACCTGCCCAAGAGGAAAAATAATCGTTCTCTTTTAAGATGTTTGTTAGTGGTACCTAAATCACAAGCAAATTCAAACAATAGAATAAATAATGACAAAAGCATCTATTATCTATCTCTTATTCATATTATTTATTTATGGTTTATATTCTTCTGTGTCACAGAACATTAATATTTTGCCCATTATATAATGCAGGATCCTTTCCTGTATAACCAGTGCTTAAAGTGAGAAAAACAGGTGCCAGTACTCCCCTTGTTATTCTGCACCAGGTGCCAGTACTCCCCTTGTTATTCAGTACTTGGTGCCAGTACTCCCCCTGTTATTCAGTACTAGGTGCCAGTACTCCCCCTGTTATTCAGTACTAGGTGCCAGTACTCCCC
>JABJVO010000039.1:3990134-4013302 GCA_026770805.1 Boulengeromyrus knoepffleri
TTCAGTACTAGGTGCCAGTACTCCCCCTGTTATTCAGTACTAGGTGCCAGTACTCCCCCTGTTATTCAGTACTAGGTACCAGTACTCCCCTTGTTATTCAGTACTTGGTGCCAGTACTCCCCTTGTTATTCAGTACTAGGTGCCAGTACTCCCCTTGTTATTCAGTACTAGGTACCAGTACTCCCCTTGTTATTCAGTACTAGGTGCCAGTACTCCCCTTGTTATTCAGTACTTGGTGTCAGTACTCCCCTTGTTATTCAGTACTAGGTGCCAGTACTCCCCCTGTTATTCAGTACTAGGTGCCAGTACTCCCCCTGTTATTCAGTACTAGGTACCAGTACTCCCCTTGTTATTCAGTACTTGGTGCCAGTACTCCCCTTGTTATTCAGTACTAGGTGCCAGTACTCCCCTTGTTATTCAGTACTAGGTACCAGTACTCCCCTTGTTATTCAGTACTAGGTGTCAGTACTCCCCTCGTTATTCAGTACTAGCAAATATTGAGAGGTGTTAATACTGTGTACCGCTGAGCACCGACCCACCTTAGCACTGAGTGTAGCCCTAACAAAGTTCTACCCGGGATTTGAGCCCAGAAGTGCCCCACGTTCCTGCACTTGAATACACTTCATGTCAGGAGCAGCTTGTGTTGCCTGTCTTGACTTCCCACACACACTGCTCTACATCACCTCCCCTCTCGAGTTGCGACAAGCCCATCGCCCACTGGCTTGGGGAGATTCTGGATGGCGTCCAGGTTACGGAGAACAAGCAGTAGCATGTGTGCCTAAAGGTGCTCTCACGCCCCACCTACCCCCACCGGCATTTTATAGACACGTACAATAGACACATTGGCCTCAGGAAAGCAGCTTTTGCTGTTCGCTCTAATATACTGTGTGTATTATGCTGTGTTTTTCACCTTTTCATCTTTTCCGATTCCTGGTCTGGGTTTCCAACCTGTCTAGATATCACATCCCGTCTTTCCAAATGGTCATAAATGGATCAAAAATAAATGATAAATTCTCTTCTATATTCCTAGGAACTACTCCAGTTCAGTCTCATGTTCTTTTGCTTACTAGTTGTGTTCTCAATATTTCTAGCTATAATTTTGCGCAAAAAAAATATCACTAAAACTTTCTGTGAATGCCATGTCTTTAAGAATCTATGAACACATTCATAACACATTATAATACATGTATAAAGCATTATAAACATGGCTATAAATAAGTATAAAAAAGGCATAACGCATTATAGCCATATGCCCAGGTGCAGGTGAAGGAGAATTGGAGCAAGAGTTCTATGCTACAGTTGTATGGATCTTGACTGGTAGGGAAGAATGAGGATAGTCAGCTTTGTATTTAGAAAAATCAGGTCCCATTGCTGTCTTTTTTCATACTTTTATAAGTGCATCTGTCCCAGGGATGCTGTAATATGCCTCCGATAGCAATGATTATGCATGTGCAATACAGCGTTTGGGTGCTAATCTCTATACATGAGATTGATACACAAACTCCAAACACACAAGGTTGAAGAAAAAAATCAAACTGATGTCCCTGAAGGTGAGAGGCCAGAGCCGGTGCCCAACTCAACTTAAATAAATCAGCAAAACAGGTCATACTTGAAAAATGATGTGTTTGTATTCTGTCATTAAAATATACCTGGAAGCAAGGATAAACTGGCTGACATCCACGAAGACATCATCAGCATTCCTTCTGAGCTAGAGGGTAGCTGCAAAGTACTTCAAGGCCATCAACATCACGCCTATGCTGAAGACGTCAAAGCTTTCCTGATTTAGTGATTCACAGTCATTATCAGACGTGCTTAGAGAGGCTAGTCATGGAGCACATGAAAACTGGACTCCCTGTGTAACACGATGCTATTTTCTTAACTCCTCACTGCGTCTTGTTCCTCCTGGACACAAAGAACTGCCATACTATAATGCAGTTCATTGACTTCAGTTCAGCATTCCACACCATTATTTCCCAAAAGCTGATGTAACTGCTGTGCAACTGGTACCTGGACTTCCGGGTCAAGAGATCACAAACAGTCCAAATGGGCAACAGCAAAAGGGCACCACCACACTGGACGACGGCGCCCCCCCAAGGCTGTGGGCTGAGCTCACTTCCGCTCAGCCTGCTGTCCCATGAATATACTGCAATGCTTGGTAATAACATGGCGGTGGTGCCTCTCATTAGCGATGGTGAAGATTCATGATTTTGTTTGTCACATGCACAGTTATACTGGCACAGCTTGCAGTGAAATGAAAATCTGGCTTGTGACTATGCAAAAAAGAAAGTATACATACATTAAATGTAGTAAAAATCGGGAGGGGGAGTAGCTGAATGAAAAACAAGGGATAAAAAAGAGATGAATAAAAGACTACGTGTACATGGTAGTCATTGTGCAAATGGTTCATTGTAACCCTTTACTTTGTACTAGTAAACCCTTACTTATGATACCGATTCCAAGCCTGTTCAACAATTAATCAATCATAATGATTCATGTATTTCATGCAGTTACTATATTTGGTCATGATTTGTGCTTGAGTAATAAGTGAGTTACTTGTGCCCCTCAAGTAAAGTGCTACGTAGTTCACATACATTTGTAAAACAGTCATTGGGCATGTCTCTGCTGAGAAGTCTGATAGCCTGAGGATAGAAGCTCCTTCTGAGCCTCTGTTTTGGCCATCAGACTGTGGAGGCGTTCGCTTGATTCCAGCAGGATAAACAGGCAGTTGCTGGGAGGGGTAGGGGGTAGAGTCCTTGAAGATTTTTTTAGCTCAGGTCCTGCAGCGACCAATGTAGATGTTCTGCAGGGAAGGCAGAGCTGACCTGGTGGAGCACTCAGCCAAGCAGACCTGTCTCAGCAGGGAAACATAGTCCTGTATGGTGCACTGGTCATATCAGAATGCAATGTTCAGTGATAGAATACTTTCACCTGTTTAGGAAGACTTGGGGATCACTGGGGGGACCTTGAATCTCCCCAGTGATGAGTCAACGTTCAGATTGAAGGTGGAGCAGCTCACAAACTGGTCTGTGTCTTAACATGGATAAAGTAAAAGGGATTATTGTTGACTTTACAAAGGCCTCCTCATGTCTACTATACCTTGGAGGATCTGTGATAAAAAGTGATAAAAGGAGACAGGAGCCCCAGCCTTCTTGGGGGGGCGCTTAGTGAGAGACCTCACCTGGATTCTCAACTGCTAGTCAAAAAGGTTCATCAAGAAGACAGAGCAGCATCTCTGCTTCCTGTGGTGGCTGAAGGGTCCCTCCTCCCATGTTTATCAGTACTACAGAGAGTGCACTAACCCGCTGCATCACTGCCTGCTTCGGGAATCACAAAGTCTCAAACTGCAAGACACTGCAGTAGACGAAGCATACAGCAGAAAAAAGTAATCGGGAGCTTCCTCTCCTCCATAAAAAGCATTTTCCACAAACTTTGCACCTGTAAAGCCTCCAGCATAATGGAGGACCACTCCCACCCTTGAGAATTTCTGTCCTGATCCCATCTGGAAGAAGTTATCTGAACATTCAAACCAGTTCTGCCAGTTTGGGCAACAGCTTCTTCCCTGAGGCTGCCAGGATCTCTTAACACTCGACCCCTTTACCACCTACCTGAGCCAAAAAAATATACCCACACACACTCTGTCTTGCATTAGTAACCATTTATATTTACTATTTATTTCTTTACTGTTGGGGTTGCATCTGCTGCACTGTGTGTGGCTCAGTGGGCTAGATCTCTGTGATTGTACTTGGAAGGTTGCTGGTTCAGACCTCGCTGCAGCGGAATGGCAGCATGCCTGTGGCTCCTTGAGCAAAGCCCGTCATGCCAGCTCCATGGGTGTGGCTGCCCTTTGCTGCCAAGCTTGCTGTCATCTATATGTGTGTCATTTAGAGTGAAAATAGAATTTTCTCACAGGGATCAATAAAATATTGTTCTTGTATTATCAGAGGGATACCTCTATGATTTAGATTTGATTCACCTGTATTATTTTCTTCTTTGCCCTCTGTGCATAATTCTAGAATAGTTCAAACCTCTCATATAGGCTACCTCAAAATCTTTGTGGCACTATATGCTGAAATATCATACAACTTCTGACAAAGTTTAATCAAAACAAAAGCACACCTCTAACTCAGTGCAATGTTGGAGTCTGTGTTCACCCCAGAAAGGTGTCCCTGGCGTAAAATCTCTGCTCACAGTCATAGCATCACTGACACAATAGCCTCCCCAGGCAGGACATGAGGTCAGTGGTGCACAGGGCCGAGCCCTGAATACCAGACATGCCACCAAGGTCTCCCCCCACCACTGCAGGCTTCCTGTGACATCACTCAGGAAGGGTGGCGGACAGCCGATTGGTGCAAACAGACAGGGAAGGAAATCAGCCATTTTTAGTTGTTGCCTAATTAATGGCTGATTAATACACATATATAGAACACTTACTGAGATTACATCTTAGATGGTCATAGACACACACACACACATACTTCATCAATAGAAATGACTGCCTACAAATATTGTTGCACACAATTGTATGGAAAGATTTTTTAGATTCTCTGAAGGACCATAGAATTTAACTTGAAATATGAAAATACTATCACTCACATACATATATACACACAGAAAACATACACACACACATACACATGTTTGTAATTATTATTTCTTTAGTTTGTATTCATGTCCTTCTTGGGACTGTCCATTTATTTCTATGGGAAAAAACCCAAACCAAACAATGACAACTTTAACACCTACCCAGCCGTAGCCTTAACCATAAATAGTGAAACAAAATACAAGAATTCTGGCATTTTTTGTTGCCGTTACAGATCTACACAAGCATAGACAGGCACAGGCTTACACAACCAAAAGTAGGGATATAAGGTGTATGCACAGAAAAGCCAGTGTTTTAGCTGGCGTGTGTGTATCTGTGCACGCTCACATGTCTGCGTGTGTGTACCTGTGCACGCTCACGTGTCTGCGTGTGTGTGTACCTGTGCACGCTCACGTGTCTGCGTGTGTGTGTATCTGTGCACGCTTACGTGTCTGCGTGTGTGTGTGTATCTGTTCATGCTCATATGTCTGCATGTGTGTGTGGGCACCTGTTTGCATTTGCCTGTGTGTGCACATGCATGTATGCATTGTCTTTATTACTCAAATTGTTTCCAGTCCTTTGAAACCCTTTTCATGGCCCATCCAGCCAAAAACAGGAGGAACAGAGTAAGCCTGGATCTGAAAAAGAGGGGAAGGGGAGGCGGAGCGACGGAAGCTGCAGGGGAAGCCCAGGGTCAGCTTCAGGAAGCCTGCTGCTCTGCTATCTGTCAGGAACAACAACAGCACAGCAACGAGCCGCCGTCCCTGTGAGGTATGAGACTCACTGTGGGGCTTTTTCTAAATGAACCTCACACTCTCTCATTTTCCCGACCTCACCCTCACTCTGATTACTTTCCTTTGCTGTCAGTCGTCCTGAAAAATGTTTTTATTACCTCCGCAGTCGTGAATTTCGTTCACAAATACTGAAAACTAACAAGAAAAAAAAAATAGCCGTAAAGGATAACAAAAAATAGCTGAGTGAGCATAAGAATGTTTGCATTTTCGTTTATTCATCGAAATCTGACTTATTGGTCAATATTTGGAAGGGAATGCATTACACGCCAACCACACAAACACTGTGACATATTTTTCTGCAGCGCTACTTTTTATATATGAGCAGCTAAAAATACAGTCGTATCGTACCCACCACAGATATAAGGGGCTGAAGCTGAGGACAGTGCAGCACGTGGTCATCTCAGCATGCGTAGGTCCTGCTCCTGAGGATACCCGCCCAGATGTGGGGGCAGTTGCCACAGAGTAACAATGGGCCTGCTGTTCATTGCGCAGAGGCTGTGTTGACTCACGCTTCTGTCTGCCGCTTCTGGAGTTTTTCGGACCATGACTCCCACATCCAAGGCTGTGCTTCCATTTTCTTGCCAAAAGTCCAAAGTCGAAATACCAGTGAATGTAGCACCATTTTGCCCGCATAGTCTTTCATTTCCTTTTCGTGTTTGTCAAAGCCCTCCCTCCTTGACCCATACGGACCCCATCCCCAGTTGCTATCCCCGCCCCAGGTATTATGAAGCTCTGTCCCTCATCGCAACAGGACCAACTGACACCTTTTCTCAATTTTTGCCCTCTTATTTAAAAAAAAAAAAAAAGTTCGTCAGCTGTCATGTAATGAATACAAATTTCAAAGTTTCAAAAAAAAGCGGTGTTTATAGTTTATGGTTGAGCTAAACCATAAATGTAAGGGCTGAGGTGTCACAGATGAAATGATAAATAATGATGTTATTTTTATTTATTTTGATGACCAGCTGGTATCCCATCTGCTACACTTCGTATTGATTTTGCCTTTTTTCGAGGTTTTTAGTCAAGATGGAACTGTTTAGGTTGGACTTCTGGTTCCAGTTTTGTGTTGGAGATTTATCTCCAGAATTTTAGTCTTGGTTTTCTATAGTTTGCTGAGTCCCTTCTCCTGCTATTTCCTGATTCCTGTTTCTTATTTCCTGCATCCCATTTACTTGCGAGATTCCAGGTTTCAGTCTCCCACTGATCGTCGCCTGGTCCTGTCTCCTGCATTCACCAATCCGGCACATTTCATCCCAAAGCCACCCAACTTATCAATTTTTAAAAACGGATGAATTGATGGGTGGATGATTTTACAACCATCTTCAGTCTCTCACAAAGTGATTTACAGGCATTTTCCAAAGTTATCAGTGAAAAGGTGACATACAAAGTACTGTTTTCCTCTTCTCTTTTCCTTCTCTGGTCTGAATATGACATTTTTATTAAGGATTGAGTGGTGGTTCATCTTTTGAGTCCAGCCTCTGCTCTGTGTGTGAGAGATTCCATGTTGTCCTCATTTCCACATTCTATTCATTTCCATGTTCTCCTCATTTCCACGTTCTCCTCATTTCCATGTTCTCCTCATTTCCACGTTCTCCTCATTTCAATGTTCTCTTCATTTCAACGTTCTCCTCATTTCCATGTTCTCCTCATTTCCACGTTCTCCTCATTTACACGTTCTCCTCATTTCAATGTTCTCCTCATTTCCACGTTCTCCTCATCTCCATGTTCTCCTAGTCATTGACAAGCCTTCCTTGGTTACTCAGTATTCATTATGATCACCCTCCAGTGCCTTTTCTGCTTCAGGTCTTTGAAGAAGAAATACTAAACACTTTTTGCAGATACATACCATTGGAGTCCGACAGCTGCTTGACACCAGACTGCAAAGCATTGCTGAGAGTGATGGGACAAAGTGTGGAGCAAACTGACTCAGCAGGGTGGGGGGCTACGGGGGTTAAATCAGAATCAGAGAGGAGGGGGGGCCCAGAGTACATTAAGTGAAACAGGTCAAAATGAAAAAATGGGTGGCAGAAATCAAGGCGTCAAGTAAAAATATGTCATCCACTTGAGAAATCAGTGCAAGTAATGAACATTAACATTAAACCTGATGAAAAACCATGATTTTTTTGCACAAACTGACCTTTTGTTAAACTGTTCTCTTTGAAACTTTGGGGCATTTAGAAAATGTGTTAACATTGAAGGAGGTGCACTCTGACAAGGTGTGATTTGGACATAAGGAGGCGGAGCTGCACTCTGATAAGGTGTGATTTGGACATAAGGAGGTGCACTCTGATAAGGTGTGATTTGGACATAAGGAGGTGCACTCTGATAAGGTGTGATTTGGACATAAGGAGGCGGAGCTGCACTCTGGCAATATGTTTCTTTGCCTTTCCGCTAAATAAATTAAATGTAAATGTAGTCGCAGTATCTCTAACAAATCACTTACAGGGATTCAGGGAACCTCCAGGGATTCCGGTTTCCTTACACAGTCATGTCTCACTTGCCCATATTTTGTGCCTGTGTGTGTGTCCTGCCCTGGACTGGCATCCCTTCCAGGTTGTTCCCTGCATTTTTCCCTGTGTGTCCAGGGATAGGCTCCACTCTAACCCTGTGATCCTATACTAGATAAGCATTTGAAAGATGGATGGAACACATCAGCCATATATTATGTTAAGGGGTAATTGGCAATAGATTATAATATATATTTTATGAATATAAAAATGTTAAACAAGTAAACTTCAGAGCATTTGCCCTTAATGGCTCCTACTGTGAGGTACTTTCTGTAAACTGGGCTGTGGGGATCCCGAAGGCTCCTGGCTTGTGTCAGGGTAAACGTCCATCTGACCCTGCCCTTCATGCCTCTTCCCTCTTTGGCTAAGAGGTGTTGCTGACAATCCTGAACCCTCCTTTATTTTCACGCTACCCTTGTGTGTTGCCCCTGCCCCTTGGACTAATGCACGGCTCTATGGGTTGAGCATGGGGGACAGAAGCTGTAATTCTCCTGTCATGGGTTTGAGGCGCGGCTGCAAACCAACCTCATCTGTTTAATTTCTTATTCGCTTTTCTGTTTCCTAGTGTTTTGTTAAATTTTCTCTTCGTTTTTCTGTCCTAGATTTGCCCTGTGCATGTCCTGTTTGATTTTGGTTTTGCTTATCTATGTTCCTAGTCTTCCCTAGTGTTGTTAGCCTTAGTGTTTGTTAGGTTCCCTGGTTCCTGGTCTTGTTAATTGCAAGTTATTTCACCTGAGTCTTGTTGTTCATACCTGCCCTTTGTTAGTCCTCATCAATGTATTTAAGTGCCTGCCTTTGTTCATTTCCCCAGTCAGTCACTGCCATTTGTTACTATGTGCTCCCGCTCCAACTCCCGCTCCAGCTCCCGCTCCCGCTCCCGCTCCAACTCCCGCTCCAAGTCCCGCTCCCGCTCCAGCTCCCAATTTGTTTTTCCTCTAGTTTAGTTCTGACCCCCTGTGGCCCCATTTATCTTTTGGTTTCCCTTTGTGTTCTGTTTTGTTTAATAAACCCCTTTAGTCTCTGAGCCGCAGGTGAATCATCCACCTTTTTTCTGCCTGCACCAGGTCCCGTGTCCATAACAGGCATGAGGTACTTCCTGTAAACAGGGCTGTAAGGATCCTGTAGGCTCCTGACATTCCTTTAGTTACAAGTATTGGGAAGGGTGGCAATGAACCTCAAAGAATTCTTCATTTTTTTGTTTGCAATGCTTGCTGATCAGGGGTATGAGGACAACTTCTGACTTTAGGCAACAAATAAAACAAGACTACTGCAGTGGTGAAACAGGTAGCTGAAGAAAGTTGGGTACATATGGAGCTAAAGCTCCAACAATTGCAGCATGCTTTCAGAAACAGCTGTCCCTGACATCACTGGAGAGCACACTGCAGGAACGGTTCACCAAAAGGACCTGGGGCCACTGACAGGAGGCTCGAGGATGAGGGTTACAGGAAGCAGACTGAGGTGCAGAGCACAGGAAAAGGAACAGCAACACAGGAACCAGGAAATGGAACTGAAATACAAAAACAAGACAACTATGAGCCTAATGCAATTGAACAGAAAAAAAAACTGCAGAGCACCCTAAACCATTTCATTTTAACCTTTTTTTTAAAACATAGAAATACCCCAAAACAAACTTTTGCAATTTACACTGATAGAGAAACACAGGGATGACAAAAAGACTAGAGGTAAATAAACCAGATATTTTTGTGTTTGATTTTTTTTTTTTTGTAGTTGGAATCAGGAGATTTGTTCATATTGTATATGTTATTAGTCTTAGTTATGGTAAATATGCAATACAAACCACTTGCATACTCACATTCATGCAATGTCAATATATGCCCAATATATGCCTGTTTTTTTTTTTCATTTTTAATTCAGTCAGTCATAGTTAATCTCATTGCTTGGCACTAGAACCTGAGAAACACGCCCCTTTTCATCCTCTTTTTTTGTGTCTGTGTGTTAGCTTTGCAGTGATGACTTGATGTATTTGGTCCCCGGCTTAGCCAGTGAAGTGAAAGGAAAAGTCTAGAATTCTTTGCAGTAGTAGTTGCTAGGGCTTCTTTTGTCTGCCTTTTCGTCCATATATTTATATTGCGGCCTTGGAGACACTCGTTGAGCCCCCTCATTAACAATCATACATTCATACCGCCAGACCCTCCTACTTCACCTCACCGCCCTTTGTGGCAGCTGGGTCAAAGCCTGCTTTCGGCTGTTGTCTCAGACTGGACACAAATAATCTAACCAATATACAAATATAGTGGAGTGTATACATTTATATGATACATATACATAAATATATAACATAAATATATATTTTATATAAAGTATGTGTAATATGTGTAATATCCCCCACAATGTAATAAAAACCTTCTTTTTTTGACATTGTGGGGACCATTTTTAGGGCTGGGTAGGTCGTCATGTTGGGATTAGAGTTTTCCCCATAGAAATGAATGTAGAGCCCCGCAAAAATATAATTACAAGCCTATGTATGTTTGTGTATAATTCTAAACCTATAGAATATGGTCGCTATTCATTTCACTTCTTCTTTTCACTTTCACAAATATTCAATTACATATGCAAGTTTAAATACAAAAGTATTTACGTTTGGCCCCAAAGACATACTCGCTCATCGGATATTCATATGTATGCTATATTCATAGAAATTACCTATTACCTGTACACGGATTTCATGCCAGATACTTAATTGTAAGTCGCTGCTCCCGTTAGAGTCGCGCTTAGAAGTGTTTCCCGGTGGGAATCACCCGCCTCCCTCCCCCCTCCTGTGTGGAATCTGGTCACTTCCCAGCGGGCGGGGCTCATGACGCCGCTTATTCCTGAATGGGACTGGGAAGAGCAGCGCTCGCGGACTGTAGTTAGAGCTCCTCTGTATGGAAATAAAGTTATAAATATTAACTGATTGAGATGGATTGTTTTGGGACTAAGCACTGCTTGTTTTTATTTGTACTTATTAACAATGTTTTGCTTACTCTGCAGACTAAAGAAGGTAAGTACTTAAAAGTGTTTCACGAGCTGAACTTTACCGCATGGGGTGGAAGTAATACCACGAATATTCGTATATATAGGTTTCACTTTGCATAAAAACCAAATTTGAATAATCAGCAATTATTAGATGTATGTGATAACTTAAGCGTTATATTTTCATATATATATTTCATTACTCTGTACGTCTATGCACTTTAAAAAAACTGCACTTCTTTGTTGTATATTATTTATTAACTTGACTTCTCAACTATTATTTCTCAAGATGTCACATATAACTACGTGGAAAAGATACATCGATCCCGAACTGTAATTATACAATATACGCTGCAAGTTAGGCAAGTGCATTACTTTGTGTATCCCAGCTAATGCATTTGCCGTAACACATTAGCACCCCAGGATAGGGGAAATAGTAATATTAAGTATAGGGCTTAATTGCAGTTTTATCTAATGCTAAAGAGTACATAGAATAGCCTGGCGCTGCTTTCTGTCACCGTCTGCTGAGTATTTCAGAATCAGACTGCTGACGGTTGATAAACTCTTTTTTTTACTGCTGAAATGTGACATACTTCAGTAAGCTCTGCTTTCCGACCTCCGTTAACGCGCACATCGGGAGTTTAGAGCGCACTCATCTGCGTGTCCCCAATAGACGCACGTCTCTCTTATTATGGTGTAATATTCATAACATATTTGCTATATGTATCTACGACTTGTCCGCACTGATATGCGTATGAGTTTGCTCACTTTGGATTTAACCGGACTGCCTCGCAGATCAGTTTCTTAAATCGCATTTTTACTTGCTTTATGGGGCTACATGGCTAGATGTAATATGCCTGTGAATATTTGAAATATTACGCTCACGAAATGCGATTGTTGGTTTTTAGCAACAACAATATCATTACGATATAAATATAATAAAAATGAAAACAATGTTCATTAATAGCGTATATTTGTATCTTTAGCCATATTTTGCTTTGAACGTAATTATTGTCTGAAACTGAAATAAGTTAAAACAATCCACATTTTACTTAAATATGTGTAGGCTTGTCTGATTTGTAAACCATTGGTTCACTTTCTACATTCACTGTAAACAGCAGGATGAGCTGCCTTCTTTATAGCAGTGTTTGCCAGGCCAGCAGAGCATGCATGCTATCTTAAACATGCTTGTCGCTAGAACTTTCCAGCTGTAAAGTTTCAGGTCTTCAGGATCAGCTTTAGCAAATGCTTTCCCTCCCCTAACAGAGGTACTGCTGGACATGAGGTCAGCTGGCGGAGAGCTGGGATGGCTGCAGTGGCCCAGTGAACAGGGGGTGAGTTCTGCTGCCATTCGTCTGCATACTTTGATTGGATCTGACTTGGTTACTTGGTCTGTAACTCGTCACATGTCAGAACAGCATCTCGTTTAATGTTGTTGTATTTAGTCACCCAACTCTTTTGTTTTCTGACCATTTTATTCATTAATCATTGCACGTGGTTCTTTTACATGTTTAGAAAACCTGCGGTCTTGCAGCAGGGAATTTCACTCCTTCAGTTCCTTGCTGACCTGAACTCATTATCTGGATAGAAGCTAAGCTCACGTAGCATTACAGGTGCAAATAAGTCATGTGACTAAAAAGGCAATCGCCTAGTGAGGGTGTGTATAGCTCTGTGGCTTACAGTTCTGTGATCTTGTCAGGATGGTTGTAGTTTCAAATTCTATGCTGACTAATTTTATCAACATTGGTCAAGGTCCATACAATCTGTCAGATGCTGACTGACCCTGTGCCCTTATCACAGACTAGTTTTCAGCTACATATATGTGTATTACTCTGTACGCAGACAGTGAGATGGGATATGGAAAAACCACCCAGTTTTGCTATGGGCTTTCAGAAAGAATCGCTGTCCCATTCCAAATGCTGCAGCTGGCATGTGGACTTTTGCAGTTCTACTTATAACTACTTTTCTCTCTTATTTATCTGTCGCTCAAAATCTCGACCCACAAGTGAGCCAGCAGGTTTTTCATTGACTAATCCCCTTAAGAGTAAAATCTTTGGATCACATGACCAAAATAGAATGGAATAAAGGGTTCTGTAAGTGTCATCCTATTGGATGTGCTTTGGAGGGGAACATTGTGTGTTTCAAATGCAGTTTAAACACCATGCTTATGTAAACCGAAATGTGCTGAGCATTATCCTTCTGCGTCTTCTTCACTATATACAAGAACAAAGGAGGGCGCAGCCACTTAAATTCATAGGACAGGCTGTCAAAACTTCTGAAGAAGATCAGTACTTACTTTTCCTTGGAAGTGTTAAGTTAGTGTTTAATTGGGCGGAAAGAGAAGGATCTGACTTTGTCTTTGTACTGGCAAATAGGATCGAGCTTTGTCATGGCTTTTTATTAATCTGTCGTGTATCACTGTATCCTTATGATGCTTCAGCAGGGATTCTCCATATTTGTGGCAGAAAGATTATGATTTACTTACAAAAACACTTTGGTTACTAATGGATTTAAATATAAAAAACCATTTCGATTAACTCTCTGATGTTTTTAAACTAGGAAGCTTTTTCTGTCAACAGTTCCTTCTGCCTAATTGCATATAGCCCTGATTTTACCTTTAATACATTTTTAATAACCTTATAAAACATGTAGGAGTGCAGGATGTGGAATGATTGTAAAATCTTTTCTGTTTTAGTTGAGTAATTTGTTTTCCAATTGTCATGTGATACTATGGTTCTGGGTAGAAAACTAGTTCTATTACTGAAGTAACTGTATCTGTTCTATTGACAGTGGGAGGTCCTACAGACTGTGGTAAATGGTACCATGTTCTACACGTATTCCGTGTGCAATGTGGTGGAGGGTGAGCAGGACAACTGGCTGAGAACGACCTTCGTCCAGCGCCGTCCGGCTGCCACGCGGGTCTTTGTGGAGCTGCGCTTCGTGGTGCGTGACTGCAACTCCTTCGACGGAGCTTCACTCACCTGCAAGGAGACGTTCAACATGTTTGCGGTCGAGGCAGATGCTGATGTGGGGACGAGCTTCCGAAAGGGCCAGTTCAGGAAGGTGGCCACAGTGGCGCCCGATGAGATCTCCATCCGCGGGGAGCTGAAGGTCAACACTGAGACCAAGGTGGTGGAGTCACTGTCACGCAAGGGCTTCTACCTGGCTTTCCAGGACCTCGGCAGCTGCGTGGCACTCCTCTCTGTTCGAATCTACTACAAGATCTGCCCCGCCACCGTGTTGGGTCTGGCCTCCTTCCCGGACACGGTGGCGGGGGCTGAAGGAGGGGCCCTGAGGGAAGTGACAGGAACCTGCGTTGCCAGTGCCATCAGCCAGGAGCCCCCCCGCATTTACTGCACTCTGAATGGAGAGTGGGTGGTCCAGGTGGTCCAATGTCGATGCAAGCCTGGCTACGAGGCTGTTAACGGCTCCTGCCAAGGTAAGACCTGGGCGCTGTCTCCTGTCACCCCTTCCATGCTCTCCATTTGTCTCCTTTCCTCATATAGGCACTAATGATAAGTGGAAAACAGGCTCGTTTCCAAGCACTGCTGGTTTTTCTTGAAACTTATCAGGCCCCTGCTTTTGTGGGCTCATTCTTCATTCCACTGGTCCAAATCTCTCGGGGTTTTTTTTCTTCTAATTTACTGTTTTGTTCTCCTTTGCCTGATGCTGGAGGTTGTATTAATAGTAAATGGATGTGGCGGGCTGAAAGCGCTGACAGACATTAGTGATGTGGGTAACAGTATGACTGTTTCAGGCATACTCTCACACTTTGCAAGGAGGTGAAGAGGTTTTCCATAGAGATGTGCATATATGTACATCTGCAGAGCATGCATGCACACACACACACACACACACATGTTAATCTGTGCACACATTAACATGTATATTGAAATGCATACAAATGTATGAAAGTTTGTGTGTACATATCAATCCACACTCCGAGACATGAGGCCTCTTTAATGATCAGTCTCTTCAGTGTATCTTTCTGCAAAGCACCTTCCTCTCCGTACGTTTTCTAACTGAGGAAGTGAAAAAGCAGAGGTGTGGAGAATAAGTGATTAGGACCTGCGAGTTAGATCAGAACGGAAGGTAGAGCCGCAGACATAGGTCTGTGCTGTAACCCAGTGCATTCAAAACGGATCCATACAGGAACCTTTCTCATTACTGCAAGGTGGAAGAATCTGCAGTCAGGGTGTGGCCTGGGCAATGGGAAGCCCATACCACGTACCCATGGTGGGACGCAGGAATGATGCAGTTAAATAAACACTCAGAAGGAAATATTCTGCGGGTGACTCAATGTTGATTCAGTTTCCGTATTACAGCCTTCCTATCAGTCAAATAACACCTGACAGTTTGGCAGACACATTAGCCCTGCATTGCACTCACAGAGGCATTGGATGGCATACTTGTCAATGCCAAGAAATACACCCTAATTCCAGGATAAAGGCCATCCCTTTGAACTGTATGTTGACTCCCGCAGACTATAATTTAAGTGTCAGATAGGGTGATATTCAAAAATCACCGTAGGCTTTTTTTTTTTTAAATCGTGCTAGCGATGATATTGTTCTTATTTAGAATGTTCATTCTGCTAAAATCCCAGATTCCAAAAATAACTAAAAATCTACGTTCTGTAATTTGGTCCTATATGCCGTCAGCTGATTTGCTGAAGATGTTGACAGCTTCCCCAATATAATTATTTAAAAAGTGTAATGAAATGGCCAAGTGTAGACTTGAAACGTATATTTGAAGTACATCTCTGGAAAAAATTAAGAGTTAACTTAAGCAAAGTTTTTAGTTTCACTCATTTCTCAGTGCATGGGTATGTGTCTGTGTAAAATATACATTTTTTCTTTTTTTTTTTTGCGAACTCTATCCGGGCTTTTCCCTGCTTCTCATTAATGAAGGGCTTCTTCCTTGCTTTGTGGGACTTCAGTCCTGCTTCTAGGAGCCTGATATAAACTGTCCTAGCAGTGCACTTCACATCTGCACTTAATATTTCCCATTCTTTTTGAAGGTCACTTTATTTTGTCCTTCAGTTCAAGGGGCAATGTCAGATAAGTTGCATTAGAAAGTCACTTCTGTCCTTTACTTGGCTGGTTTCTGGTCTTTCCCAGTGTCTCCTGCTTCACCTTGTTCTTGTGTGCTGTAGTCTTAGGAATTTTGAGCCTGAAAGGAACATAATGTTCACTGTAGCCTTCTGCCAGCAGAACCAGGATTAAACCAGGATTTAAAAATGCAGATTCTTAAAAAGTATGGAGTGGTCACTTAATTTTTTCCAGCGCTGCATGTATATGTTTTATAATGAGTACCAACAGTTATAAGTATCGTAACTCCCAAGCCCATGTATAAGAGATGTGGGATACATTGAGCATTAGCTGGTGTGACAGTTTAATCCAGCCCAGTGGTCATGGTCTTAGCCCTCTTTGATCTTCTTCTGTAAATAAAGGAACCAGAAACAGTAAACAGAGCAATGGCCATTTGCTTATTTTGGTGTTAGCGATCAAGACAGCTCTCTTGATTCACAGTTTGACTCACAATCTGTTATGTGTGCTGTGAATCTGTCGCTTTTGGGTTCCTCATAAATGACAAACTAGGCTGTCGTTCCTGTATCTGAAGCCAATTGTTGCTTATTAAAATTTTAGTTCTGTCTGGTTCGCCATATTGTTTCAAGTGTGAAAAGGTGTTATGGTTGGCCTCTTTACTAGTGGATGTCTTGAATATCCTAAGCTTGAACATCCAAAAAATTATTTTGGCTCTGTACCAGTGAAATTGAATTGCATTGGTAAATAAACATGTTTCCTTAATGAATAGCCGCTTTTGAAAATAAATAATGATTGTGACCCATGCGGAAGAGCAAATCAAATGGAGTTGACAACTCAGTGAGACAGAAGACATAACTGATGACTGACAGACCAGTCTGTGTTTCTGAGGTGGTGCTGATGGGAGTGGGTTCCGTGTGTCTGAGGAGCTGATGGGAGTGGGTTCCGTGTGTCTGAGGTGGTGCTGATGGGAGTGGGCTCCGTGTGTCTGAGGTGGTGCTGATGGGAGTGGGTTCCGTGTGTCTGAGGAGCTGATGGGAGTGGGTTCTGTGTGTCTGAGGAGCTGATGGGAGTGGGTTCCGTGTGTCTGAGGTGGTGCTGAAGGGAGTGGGCTCCGTGTTGGAGGCCAGGAAAAGGTGATT
Organism: Boulengeromyrus knoepffleri; assembly: GCA_026770805.1. Taxonomy (NCBI): domain Eukaryota; kingdom Metazoa; phylum Chordata; class Actinopteri; order Osteoglossiformes; family Mormyridae; genus Boulengeromyrus; species Boulengeromyrus knoepffleri. Next base: position 4,007,169 of record JABJVO010000039.1, read on the forward strand.
CACGTTACCCTTATGTGCATTGTTGAATTTGTTTAGTGGTGTGTATGGGTGCAGTATCATGTTGGAATATGGGAACATTGTGGTGGAACAATGTTTGCACCATAGGCTGCAGTTGGTCCTGTGAAATAACCCCATAGTCCTTGATTGTTATGCATTTCATTTATCTGACCTAATGAGTCCCACCAGTCAGCTGTACATACCCACTAACACTGCGCATGGCTGTCATCCTTTCTCAGTAACTGTCTTGCTCAGGTTCCTTCCATCTCTTCAACTCTTCACTTGTTTTTTGATGCAGTTTGTTGGGCAGAGGTGCCGTCATGATTTCAGAGGCATTATTTTTCAATTTTTGTAACTGATGCGCCTGCAATGCTGGCACCGACCATATGACTTTCTGAAACTTCGTATTTCTCTGAAAGCTCACATATCAAAGTGTCAGATCTCTTCTGTAGTTCACACATACTGCTAATTGGCCTTCTGCCCACAGCGACTCACCTTTTCAGCCTGGCTGTTTTTCTAATTGCCATGTACTTACTTCAAAGTTAACGCTCTTTCTCATGTGGTCCCCCCATTACTTTCTTTCCACCCCCAGTATACTCTATGTATAGATGTATAAGGAACTATCAGATTTCCTATGCCTGAGGAAATCTACGATGAGCGGTTCTGGCCATGTCTAGAGTGAGAGCTAAGTATTCTTGTACATGCCGTGTACCACCTGTTCCTTGTCCCCTGTGTGTGTTATAGATATGTTCTCTTTAATTTTTGCATGAAAAATTGGGCCAGGGAGCTATGAGCTTATAGCCTCAGTGAATGTTCTTGAACCTACTTGCATAACAATATTCATATTTCTGTTACAACACTATTGCCAAACTGTTTTGTTATTTTGTTTGTTTGTCCGTATATCAGATATGTTGAGGGACGATTATTCCTGGATTTGGTTTGCAATCTCTGAAGCATAAATTATAGGATAATGATGTAATTATGGCGCATGATTGGTTAATCAAAAGTGCAAGTCTGCATTGAGTAGTTCCTTTTAGTTTTGCACTTCTCATAAGATTTAATAACTAATTTAATTTTGATTTCCCTTTTTCCCCACGGAAAGAGTTCCGTGTTTCTGTTCTGTGCTCTGTGATTTTGTATATGCTGCTGTTGTAGTCAGCCCCTATGTAATGCTGTCTCCTTCAGTTTGGCTCAGTGTTCCTCCTCACAGAATAACCCTCGGGGTTCACTAGACAGAGACGTACCTTCCATCCATTCATCATTCAACATTTCCGTTGTTGATGTTACTTCATTTGTGTACTTACTCATGGGCTCATAAAAGTTTCTGACATGCTATTGGCCTGTTTGTTGACATACATTCATTGTCACTTAAACCTGTTGGTATACCTGGGGTATGCAAAAGTGACAAGCAGACATTCAAGTTAATGCCCTAAATCTACTGGGCAGGTTATGACAGTAGATGAATGTGTTATCTGCTGTTGTATCAACTGCAAGTGTGGTCTGACGTTGGGAACCATACAAGCAAGGGCTTGAGCTGAGAATTTCTATATAAAAAGATATGGTGGGAATGAATTATTTTGATTTACGTTCTTTGAAGGGAGTGACGGCATTCTTGTGTTTGTTTCCTGATTCACCTCACAGGAAAACCGCACAGGGTGCAGGGTGTGCTGACTCACATTAACAGCAGGTTGGAGGTCAGATTCCTAATCATTATGATCCTGCAACGGGAAAGAGATTCCACTCAGTTTGAAACTAGTCCAGGCTAAGCCAATTCTCAGTCTCTGGCCTGGTGGGGATTACAGGGATTTTTGTGCATGTTAACGACCAGATGCAGAACGGAAGCCCAAAGTAAAGGTGTTTTTCTCTAACAGGTGTTTTTCTGCTCTGATAATCCTCTTGACTAAAGTTCTCCACACAGCCACACACCAACCCCCTCAAACAGCAATTTCCTTTCCTGTCGCAGTTGTGGTCTTTATTTCCGCTCAGCCAAAAAATGTGACTTTTCATTGTTTGCCTAGACTGGCACTAGACCAATAAACAGGACACTAACCCTCAAGCATTAAGTGGCAGCATTGTGCTTAGAAAACTAGACTAGGGATTCAGATCTGAAGAGGCATTCTGTTGTTGAGTACCCTTGAGTTAGGTATCCATACAAGTGAAGGAGCTGCTGATGTTGATATCCATCTCTCTTTCTGAGTATTTGCATATTAGCCTGTTGAGGTTAACTTCCTCCACCCATAAAGCAGGCCAGAGAAGCAGAGACCGAAGGGGTGGGGGGTTACAGACCCTGCAAATCCCCCCACCCCTTCGACTCTGTCTTGCTCCAGCGTTCCGTTTATTTTTCTTGGCCACTCAGTCCTGTGCCGTCCAAGTGGGGAAGCCCTTAAGTAAATAATTCGCTTTTTCTGGCCTCTTCTTACACGGAACACCCTTCTTCAGCCACAAAAACTTGGTGTGGATTCCTCTGTCTCTTTATTTAGCTCTCATCTATTCATCTTTTCAGCCATCTATTCATTCATTCATGCATTCATTCATCTGTCCACCCTTTTCTCTCCCCAGCAACAAGCATCTCTTCTTTTGCAAGGATAGCAGCTCAGGACCCCCTCCCCCCTCCGCCCCCGCAGTTTTACTTGCATGGTAAACAAACAAATTTTGGTCTTTCCTCTTCCCAGCCAACTGCTCGGTGCTAAATTAGAGGGCAGTTGCTAGGGAAGTGGCCCTTGGGAGGGAGAGACAAAGGACAAGTAAAGCAGTCAGTCTAATGCATTTTCACACACATTTCTTGTCTTTATAATTTATTGTTATTTTCTTTGTCTTCCTCACTGTTTCTTTGACCGGACCTGTGGATGCTAAATGCAATCGCAGCTACTCCTGTGATTTGTCCATTCGCAGTTTTTGTAACGTTAATAATGGTATTGTTTTGTGTATGCCATCCGACCAATGAAATGTCACTAGTACTGCAGTGTTTTTTTGTATTTTCTGATTTAAAAATGGAACAGCGTTGGCTTATTTTGCTGTTTGTTATTAATATGTAGGCGTATGAGATTTATGGCTTGTATCAGGTTGCGTTTGTGTGGCCTGTATGTCATTAGGTGTGTCATTGCGTGGGGTAGCTACTTCATGTCATGGTTCCAATGAAAACTATTCCAAATTCTGTAAGTTGAACTTGTCAAGAAACCCATAATAGTAATGAAAAAAAAAATCAAGATCTGTGCAACTTCCAAACATGCCAATTGTTACGACACCGTGCCTCAGACTGCAGGGTCAGCGTGTGCTGGCTGCTCGTGCGGCATTATACGTGTAAACAATGCACATTTTCTGCATACTGAACATGTTTGGTGGTTTGACATTAGATCGTCCTGGTTAGTGGCTTCTGCAGAGCGATCACCGTATGATGTGGTGTGACTGTGCCACGTGCCCTGAGGTTAGGTGTTTCGGGAACGCCGACGTTTGCCCATACCCATGGGTATAGCTGGGTACACCTGTGGCCAGCTGATGTAAAGGCGTGACGTGCCTCAGCTTCACTATGTGCCACAAGTGCTGCCGCCTGGATTGAATGGGGCAGCGCTGTCCTGCCTGCTGTTCCTGGAGAATGCTGGTGACACGGAGGGGGCCGGCAAGTGGAGACTTAACTGGGGGGGGGGTGGAGAGACTGAACCGGACTACCAGTGGGCAGCTGTTCACTTTCCCAGTGAATGGGGGAATTATTTTTCTCACCCTGTTTTTTCTCTCTGTGGATACTTTCTCCTCCTCTCATTCCTTCCTTGCCTGTCGCATCAGACTTAATGAGCTGGACCAGCGGGTGGGAGATGAGGGAGGGGCTTTAGGATGCAAGAACCGGGAGAGGTTAGTGTCCCGGGAAAATGAGATATGGTGTTAAAATGAAGCAGGACAGGGAGTTAATCTCGAAATTGAACATTTCAGACAGAATTCCTCCTGTGCCATTCGGACAGACATCATACTCCATGCTGCCCAATGGAGACTCACTTTTACAGTTTGAAGGTACCTTTGAAGGTACTTAGTGTCCTTTGTGATTTAATTACTGTTGATGGAAATTCTTTAAAGGGATCAGGAAAAGGTTAGAAGATAATAGCAGATTAAGGTGTTATTATAAAACAGGTTGGACTTTTCCTTTAAGATGTGTGAGTACATGGGTGCACATTGCCTTTTTTTCACAACATACTAGAATAATAGAGAACTTAGGCTCTTATTGGCTAGAACTTTTGATTATAAGGGAGGCTGATGAAGGGAATCAGCAGGACAAAGTGAGCAGCTGTTTATGAGGTGAGTGGAAGGTTACCAGAAGAAGGGAACAACAGATGACAGAAAAGGGATACAGGGAGACTGGGAAGATGAGAACCAGCGAGAGGGAGGCCTTCGGGGGGGGGCGGCTTGTGCTTCTCTTTTATTTGCTTCACCTGCCAAGTATCATCATTTGGCAGCATTGTGATAATCTTCTTTTCATGTGGTCTTGTATATGTCTCGTCTCCTCATGCTCCTGCTCGCGCCAGCAGTTTACTGAGGGCTATTTGGGTAGCTGATCGTATCATTGTCAGGACGGGTTTTGAACACGGGACATGGGAAAATAGCCTACAGTATGCAGATAGAATAGATGGAGCTAAAGAAAAACGTGTCACTGACGTTTGTGACGCCCATATAGTGTTTCTCATTCACGTGACCCGTTTTCTGTCCACTCTTTGTTCTGTGTGATGTATTTCTGGTGGCCCTCCTCTTCAGGAATGCTGGGTAACTGGTCCGCTTTGCAGAAAACAGCAGGATTGCTCTGCAGCACATTTTGCTTGTGCGTGGTTTTGAAGTTCTGACCATAGATAATACCATAATAACCCTTTGCATTCAGTCTATGGTAAAAAAAAAAAAAATGGCCGCAGCCACAAATGAGTGTGTATATGTGTCCTGTTTACAGGAATAGCATGGTTAATGTGTAATTTATTTGAAGGCTTAGGCATTATGCACAAAGGAATGAAGCAGGGCATATAGATGTGTAGAGGAGTACGGACACGCGACTTCTCTGTGAGGTTCCTCACGAGTTGCATCATTGTGTTTCCCACTGTAGCCTGCCAGGCTGGCTACTTTAGGGCCTCTCTGTCCATGGAGAAGTGTGATCTTTGTCCGGAGAACACCCAGCGCTCATCGGCTGGCTCGCAGACCTGCCCCTGCCGCGAGGGCTTCTACCGGACCCCCGAGGACCCCACCTCCGACGGCTGCTCCGGTAAATACCACGCACTTCAGATGTTACGTCATCTTGGTGATGCTGCATTCATGATGATGGTTTTGCTGTCCATTGCCTACATTGTACTATGTTGGAGTAAAAGCACTAGAAACATTTTGGTGGTGACTGATGGTGTAAAGCGATGTTTCTCATTGCTGTCCACGCTTCTGCTCCCTCATGACTCCCTGCTAGGTCTGCACCAGTACACCTGCTACACCAGAGTCTGTCAAACTGGTCCTCAGGGACCCCCAGACAGTCCACATTTTTGATCTCTCCCAGCTTCCGGTGGGGCGCAAAAATGTGGGCTGTCTGGGGGCCCCTGAGGGGCCGTTTGAGAAGCCCTGCTGTGAAGGAGAGACAGACAGAGTAGAAGGTCCTCATGTCAATACTGCTCAGACTAATAGTGCAATAATGAGACAGAGGAAGTTAAGATGAGAGCAGAATGTGGGGAGGCTGGGGGAGGAGCTCGGCCAGCTGGACCTGTTTCACTCTCCTCCTTTTCACTATCGTCCCTGTCACTCTCCTCCTTTTCACTCTCATCCCTGTCACTCTCCTCCTTTTCACTCTCGTCCCTGTCACTCTCCTCCTTTTCATTCTCGTCCCTGTCACTCTCCTCCTTTTCACACTCGTCCCTGTCACTCTCCTCCTTTTCACTCTCGTCCCTGTCACTCTTCTCCTTTTCACTCTCGTCCCTGTCACTCTCCTCCTTCTCACTCTCGTCCCTGTCACTCTCGTCCCTGTCACTCTCCTCCTTTTCACTCTCGTCCCTGTCACTCTCCTCCTTTTCACTCTCATCCCTGTCACACTCCTCCTTTTCACACTCGTCCCTGTCACTCTCCTCCTTTTCACTCTCGTCCCCGTCACTCTCCTCCTTTTCACTCTCGTCCCTGTCACTCTCCTCCTTTTC
>JABJVO010000039.1:4013402-4025661 GCA_026770805.1 Boulengeromyrus knoepffleri
TCACTCTCGTCCCTGTCACTCTCCTCCTTTTCACTCTCGTCCCTGTCACTCTCCTCCTTTTCACTCTCGTCCCTGTCTCCTCCATTTGACTCTCATCCCTGTCACTCTCCTCCTTTTCACTCTCGTCCCTGTCACTCTCCTCCTTTTCACTCTCGTCCCTGTCACTCTCCTCCTTTTCACTCTCGTCCCCGTCACTCTCCTCCTTTTCACTCTCCCCCTCATCCTCTTCTGCAGGCCTGCCATCCGGCCCTCGAAAGCTGCTTGCCACAGTGCGGGCGGGTAAGCTGAGGCTGTCCTGGCTAGCTCCGGCGGACACGGGCGGCCGTGACGACGTGGAGTACAGCGTGACGTGTCAGCAGTGCGAGGCGGCCGTCTGCCAGCCCTGTGGGGAGGAACTTCGCTTTGAGCCCGGCCCGGCCCCCCTCCGGGAGCCCCATGTGACAGTGAGCGGCCTCGAAGCCCAGCTGAACTACACCTTCACGGTGGAGGCGCGCACCGGTGTGTCCCAGTACAGCAACCAGCGAGCCACCAGCTCCGTCACCACAGCTCTGCACCTCACAGGTTAGAGTCACTCATCTTAACCATTTCTTTAGTAGATATATTGCAGCAAAATCCTCATCCTGCCACGTAGCCATGATGCATTAATGAGCGTCTGATCCCCAGAGCCTCCAGCAGTCACCCTTATCCGCCTGGAGAAGCGGAGCAGCAGCAGTCTCAGTCTGTCCTGGGCTCTCTCTCAGCGGTCAGGAAGAGCCCCTCGCTACGAGCTGATGTATCGCAAAAAGGTGAGCATGCCCACAGGAGGGTGGATCCAAACTGTGAGCGCAGGTGGTTTGATTAGGTTCTGATTACTTTGTTCATCTTTCTGCAGGATGACGGCACTGCAACTGATATCACCACCTACACGGTACTGGTTCTGGAAAAGAACTTGGTTCAGATCAGCGACCTGGCTCCTGGAACTGTCTATGTGTTCCGAGTCACGGTTCTGAATCCAGACGGCACTCCCAATGGTAATAGTGTGGAACACGAATTTGAAACGACGTCTCTAGGTCAGTGTATGAGGCTGTGCTTACTAATGCGATGTTGGGCAGCGTTATTGCTTATCACTGCGGCGTTCTGACTCGGTGCTGTCCGACTTTCCCGTTGCTGTATTATAGCGGAGCCTCAGGTCTCCAGTAACACGCCAGTGGTCCTAGGAGCCATCCTTGGGGGAGGGGCCATGCTGCTTGTGGTCGGGGGTCTCCTGCTACTGCACAAACGGTGAGTATAGCCCCCCTGCCCCCCTGTTCACATGCCTGCTTTCTTTCATGCTTTCAGTTTTTCATCTTCCCATGTCGAAATCCTGATGAAATCAGCAGTGCCTCCTCTCCCCCGTATTGGATTTCTCTTCTACCCACAGTCATCTCTTTTATCTGTCTTCTGGCACTTTAGCCAAGGAATGGCAGTTAAATTCCTGTTTATTGGTCTCCTTCAGTTGCTGGTGTAACTGAGGGAAAATAAAAGTGACACAGATTATTCCAGGTGTAAAGTGCCCGGCCCTTTAAGTCCCGACCAGCAGCCGGCTTTATGGAGCTGATGCCTGCCTTTAGTCAAAGAGCGATATCTCTGTTCCTGGGAAATCCCTGTTTCTGTCACCGTTTGACAAATTCAAGCTCCTTTTCATCAAAAAAATTGCATAGTCCAGCAAAACAGCCGTCTTATCTATTCTAGCTTATAAAAACAATATAGAGACGTCAGTTATGGTTGGTCTGTATTATTCTGTTGTTTACACTGTGCATGTAAAAGTACATTTTAATATGTGTCATATGGATGTCAGTATATAGGTATGGATTATAGTGTATGATTATGAAGTTCAGATAAGTGAATGTAAAAAGCTTGTAATGAACTGTGTGAGGGTAACAGCTTGTTACAACAGTGAAATACAGCCATTTGAATAACAATAGCAATGTAATTTCTTGCAGGAGAAGGAGCACACATGCCAGGGAAGGATCAGAGGATGCTTACTTTTCTGGCTCAGGTTGGGTGATTCTGGAACCTCATCTCTTGTTGCTGCTCCTTTCTGCATTACTTAATTCTTTGTGAACTGATTAAAACAAATCTCACCCCAGCAGACCAAATGAAGCCCCTGAAGACCTATGTAGATCCACACACATATGAAGACCCTAATATGGCCGTGCAGAAGTTTGCCACCGAGATCCATCCTAGCCACGTTTCCAAGCAGAAGGTCATTGGAGCAGGTGGGTGAAGTTACAGGGAATCGGGCAGCTTATCACCGATCAGAGGAACCCTCCTGCAATGTGTAGTTTCAAGTTTGCTGAAGATACTTTTAGTCTCGCTAACGTTTTGCACCCTGGCAAAAGGGTGGGATCTTCTTGTTCTGCTCAGATGGAAATATTTTGGTGTTTAATAAAGCTGCAGTCAGGGATATCTCTTAGTTCAGGATATCGGACTGTAGAAAATTCCCATTAAAGGTTGATTAGAGAGGTTATAATGGAAGAAGAATGTTAAAGAGATACGAAGAAAATGTGTTACGGAGCAATAAGCGACGTGAGAAAGGCAGGCTTCCTGCTGGCCGCTCACAGGGAAGGATGCACTAAGCAGAGTCACCTTTGCCCCTCCCATGGCGTTTCCCATGACCCCACGGGGTCTGCCTCTCTGTGACAGCTGATTCCCAGGCCCGCACCCCAAAGGGGGCGTTGAGTGGTGTTGGGTTTCAGGGCCCCCCTCCTCTGTCACACGCCGAAGAAGCACAGGGCTTTGTTCTCTGGCCGCTTTTACTGCTCTTTAATCCCACAATTCTATAAAACCAGATGCTGCACCTAAACCCTGTCTAGCTGCACCACTTCAAAAGACAATAGCATTTTACCAGATTACGGGCAGCTGAATCGCTCCACTGCACATTTGCCAGAAAACGATTAGAGTGTGTACTAGTTTGTCTTAAATATTTATGATTATAGTATATACTTTTTAAACATTTGAATCAGTTTTAGACTGGTTTGAGTTTTATAATTGGGATCTGTAAGTCATTTCTGCTATTCCACATGATCTGATTCGGGGCATCTGGTTCGCAGTTTGATGGGCCATTCGTAATCAGAAAGCATGATTCCTCATGTCGGGGCTAATTAACGGTAATACCTGTAATGTTTGTGCCTCCTGAATGCGGCTGCCGTGCAGGCGAGTTTGGGGAGGTTTACCGCGGCCTGCTGAAGATGCCTGGGCGCAAGGAGACAGCGGTGGCCATCAAGACCTTGAAGCCGGGCTACACGGAGAAACAGAGGCGGGACTTTCTTAGCGAGGCCAGCATCATGGGCCAGTTTTCACACCAGAATATCATCCGTTTAGAGGGTGTGGTCACTAAGTGTAAGTATCCCTGAGCTCCCCTCCTCCTCAGATGCCATCTTTGTTTGGTGTGTTTGCTTCTCAAATGCTGCCAATATACTGTCCATGCAGAGTCCGTCTCTGGTTTTTCTTCATGCATTTTGTAATTAAAATTGTTATGATCTGTGTTTCATTTGTCCACCCCTGTCCTGCAACTCTCTATGAACCTTCTTTATTTTAGGATAGAACTATCATCCCACCAAGTCACTGACATCCCAATGTTTGTGTTTGTGACTGAGGGTAAACATACTAAATAACTTGTTATTGTTTTTCATTCCTTCAGTCAAGCATGCCATGATTGTGACGGAGTACATGGAGAATGGGGCTCTGGACAAGTACCTCAGGGTGAGTTGGTAGCATGTCATGTAATTGTGCTTTTCCATTGCCTCAGAGGAACCGAGCGACACCCCACCTGTACCGCGAAGACAGACTAGTTACTAGGTTCCTGCTCACTTCAAATCTCTACTGCAAAGGGGTCGGCTCAGTATAGATGTGGCCGGCTTGGAGTGAGACAATTATGGGAAACCAAAGAGATGCTGATTTATTGTTCACACGGTGTGCATCATAATTAATTATGCACTAATTTCTACTAGGAAGTCGCCGTGTTGTGTTAGCATCAAACAGTAACAGAATTAGCATTATCTTGCAGTACGAATCCATTCCATTCAGTCTTTCTGTAGTACTTTTTTAAGTAGAAGGTTGGAGAGGAATGCATAAATACATCACGATGTTCAATATTACTAATAATGAAGTCACGCTTTCAGCCGTGCTAGTAAGCAGGCCATGCCAGCATGGGTATCGGTTCAGTACGGCTCGGTTCCTGGTGGCAGTGGAAAAGTGACTTCAAGAACTATAGAGTAGTTTAGGGCGCTATGATGAACAAAGAATCACTTCTCCTCTGGCCCTGCAGGACCATGATGGGGAGCTGTCCTCCTACCAGCTGGTAGGCATGCTCCGAGGTATTGCTGCTGGCATGAAGTACCTGTCTGACATGAACTATGTCCACCGTGACCTGGCAGCACGCAACATCCTGGTCAACAGTAGCCTGGTGTGCAAAGTGTCTGACTTTGGCCTGTCGCGTATATTGGAGGATGATGCCGAGGGCACCTACACCACAAGTGTGAGTCTGTGGATGGGCTGGGGAGCATCTTTTCAGGTTAAATAAGTTTGGGTTTTTAAATTAAGATTAGCAGTACAGTAATGTCTGTTTGTCTATCCCTTGTTCTCCAGGGAGGCAAGATCCCGATTCGCTGGACAGCTCCCGAGGCCATTGCTTATCGGAAGTTTACGTCAGCGAGCGATGTGTGGAGTTTTGGTATCGTCATGTGGGAGGTCATGGCCTATGGGGAGCGGCCGTACTGGGATATGAGCAACCATGAGGTAGAGCATTTTAGGTTGCAGGTTTTGGGGAGGGGGACTTCATCAGTTCCCTTCTCCCTCATAATAGACCTTCTGAACCGGTTGATGGTTTTATTGGTTATGGGTGAGGCTTATGGAGAAAGTTCTTTACGTTCTTTATGATTCATCTCATTCTTGCTCAGTAAAAGCTGGACACTAGGAGGTTCTTTGTAGTTGGGTTAAGCTCCAGGTAGATCGGGGAGTTCTGGAGAGGAAATAAAACGTTCTGGATTGAGCTTTGGGAATAGAACTTTAGGATAGAACATTAGAATAGAACTTTAGGCTCTAGATTTATCTTTGGGAGTTTTCCATTTAGCATCAGCTTTTTCAGAAGAGGTAACAGTGGTGAGCATTTTTCTGTAGAACTGAGAACGTTGGTCATTGATGATTAATGCTGAGTAGCAGGGTTGTAGTAAAATCACAGGCGAGAAGGTGAAACATAACGTCGTGTTCTTTTGCAGGTGATGAAGGCCATCAATGAGGCCTTCCGCCTGCCGGCACCCATGGACTGCCCCTCGGCCGTATATCAGCTGATGCTGCAGTGCTGGATGCAGGAGCGCGCGAGACGGCCGCGCTTCGCCGACATCGTCAGCCTGTTGGAGAAGCTGCTGAAGAGTCCCGAGTCCCTCAAAACCATCGCTGACTTTGATCCTCGGTAAGGGAAGGCAGCAGGGTAGGGGCTGGAAGAGGGTGCCTGAAGGTCACAGGTCACCTTGGCCTGAAGCTGAAATGAGACTAAGTGACATTTTGGTTTATTGTAACTATTGAATGGTTAAATGCCATATGGTTTGTCTGTATAATATGCATAATTTTCAGCTTTTGTTCCTGGACTGACAGATATGTTTCCTGCTGTCAGTAATCACACTGCATAAAATGAAACCAATGCTCAGAGACTTGGATACAGTTTCTTCCCTCCAGCCGTCCATATGCTAGACGTGGATTCTTAATGGCTTATTATCTGCTTTACACACCACTTTTGAAATCATTTTAATTTCATTTACCCTTATATATTTTTACTATATTTTAGTATTAGGTCTTTACCTTTGCTCACAGTCCAAGAAGTAGGTGGAAAAAGCATTTCACTACACGTGTGTATAGTACGTTTCTGTATCCCACAATTAAAATTGTTAAAATTATGAATGGTACATTTATAAACCAGTGTTCCTGATAAGCCACACGATTTCTGTCTTTTTCTGCTTATATGGATATATGTGCATGAATGATGGTGCTGTGATTGTTACAATGTAATTTGTTCTATTCCCACAGCGTGTCCATCCGCCTGCCCAGCACCAGTGGGTGCGATGGCTCCCCTTTCAGGTCTGTGGTGGAATGGCTAGAGTCCATCAAGATGAGCCAGTACGCCGAGAACTTCACCCGTGCTGGTGTTACCACCATGGAGCAGGTGCTGCAGATGAAAATCGAGTGAGTAAAGAGTCACGTCTCTATGTGTCTTTGTGCATTAGTACACATTTTCTGTGAAATAACCAGATAAATGGTTTTGTGTGGTTTGAACAGCAAAAATGAAGGACAAGCTTAAAAGCCAGGCCCCTATGAGTGAGTGAGGTGGGGAGGAGTAGAAGGGAGGAAGGTTCTCTTTGTGGTGGCCTGACGCTGCTGTATCCCCTCCTGCTCTCCCTCTCTCTGTCCACCGGGGTTAAGCCTGGGGTTGCCTGGAAGGGATGTACAGAAATAGACCGAAATGTAAGACAGAAGAAGGGCTGTGGTGTGTTTGGCAGGGAGAGCTTCGGGTTGGCGCTGGCGAGCCCTGGTGAGGCAGCAGACCCTTGGTGGCCTCTGACCTTCATAGTGCCGCACACTGAAATCGAACCGGTCACATGACCAAAGAAAAACAGCCAAAGAACCCAGAAATGTCTTTGATGTGTTTGACACATTTTTCATTGCTTCGTACATCGCATTCTTTTTCTGCAGCCTTCGTATAACATCCTGCTCCACACCAAAGAGTTCTTTACAAGCTCAATGTCTGCTCTGCCTGTGAGACAGCAGAATTATGCTGGAATGGATTTTTCTTAAGTAATTATGGGGCCTGAATGGCAGGACTGGCTGGTGAACAGCAGCGACCCCCTGCATGATACAGCGTGCTGACTTTGGCGGGAAGCTAATCAGAATCTGCTGTGTTAGCCCTGATCGCCTTGTTAGCTTTGACACCACGGCACTGTCGAATTCTCCAGTCTGAAGGGTGTTGGTTAGTTCCCTGTAGCTGCACATGTAGTGCCGACCAAGTGAACCGCAGCAGTAAATCGATGCACGATTAGGCTAAAGCTTAGGAACTGTGGTCAGTGAATAAATACCTAAATAATTACTGATGTTATGCACTTGCAGTCCAGTCATACTTTACAGTCCTGTTTCACCTGCCTAAATGAGATAATATGCAAGTCTGTGTTAATAATCTGTAAACACTAAATAATTAAATTGGGTTTTACCCATAATGCAGTTGAATGCCAGGAGGTACATAAAGCTAATTTAATAAAACAATGGCTGAATATTTGCTTTTCTTTGCCTCCACAGCGTTTTTTTTTTTTTAAATACATAACACACACCTTGCCGTGCTTTAACCCTTATATAATTTGCTGTTTGAGGTCTGAATTATTGAAGGGTTTGTGCAAATTCCTCTTATGACTTCATCTCCCTCTCCGTCTGTAAGGGACATCCGGAACATCGGGGTGCGCTTGCCGGGCCACCTGAAGAGGATTGCTTACAGCATCCTAGGCCTGAAGGACCAGACAAGCACCCTCAGTGTGTTTGCTGTGTGATCTGGGAGCCACCAGCTTGCTAGCAGATATGTGGACCTCCAAGCCTGGCTTAGCTGCTGCAGCATTTGATTCGTGCTGAACCAGAAGTAGGCTGTGCCAGACTGAAGATGAAGATGATTCATCATTCAGCTTCAGTAGAATTTATTTTCAACTTAAAAGAAATGTAATTTACCCAAAGCAGGGTGAAGAGTCATGAAGATTTCAACTAAAGAATGAACTATTTATAAATAATTATATGCATATCAGACTTTGTATAGAAATATATTTTGTTACTTATATGTTTCATAAACATAATTTTTGTTTTTTTACTTTTTTACTATGACCTGTTTTTGAAGATTTTAAAATTCCCTTTTTTTTCTACCTTCAAATATCACCAGCGAAGGTCAGACACTGAGGCGAGTCCACAGCAGCATTTGAGGATTTCTTGTTAACTTTTTCAGTAGTTACTATACAGACATCTAGCTTTATTTAAAAGGATAGTCAGGGCTTCTCATAACAGACCCAACAGAAGAATTGCTGCTAGACGTGTGTCCAAGCAGAGCTGGTCAGTTGGAGACAAAGCTATTTGCAGACATTGGGCACCCAGCTGTGGCTGTGAGATATTTATAATTCTCTATATTCTTGCTTTCAGAAGATAGAGGGAACAGGAATGCGGTCAGGGTTATTCCAGAAGCACTTACTATTAACTTAAACTTCTGAAAAGGAATGTTGTTCATAGTTCAGCTGTTGTGCAGAGATTTCAACAAGTGATGTAATGATGTGTAATAATGTGATGCACATATGGACGAATACAAAATTATATAAAATTGAACAAAAGTGTGAACAAAATTTACATGACTGTATGACCATAAGCTGTATGAGTCTGGAAGATCTAGAGCAAAATATGAGTCCAGTGCTTCCAGATGTTGTTTTTTTATATTCAATACAGATCTTGCAAGGTAGGAAAGCACTGGTTCTCAGCTCTCTGCATTTGATAGGAATGTTATTAAACAAAGAATGACCATTTGTTTCAAGTCTGGGTATTTTTGTATGACAGTAAATTCTGTAACACGCCATTTTGTGTCTTTATATTTGGTACCACTTTACAATAAGGCATCTCTTGCCACTTATTAATGATAGTAAATAATTAAGTATTAATTACTGTAATTAAGAAAAAAAAATTATACTCGTGTATAATTCTCTATTGATAATTTTCAAAGTATTACAACCTAATTAACAACCTGATTATAAACCATTCATAACCCGTTATAAAGGTAATCTTATTGTAAAGTGGTACTATGTTTTTAATTGATCATTAATGGCCTGACCCTGAAATAGACCTAATGTTGTGCAGTTTTATTTCCATTGGCAAGTCTAATTTAGAAAAAGTGTGACCCATTTTATTGTTTTATACTTCATAATTTAAAACCCTATTTATTTTGTTTATTTATTGTGACAAAGAAACACTGAATTGGGACATTCTTTGTAAATCCCTTTCCTTTCCAATTAAAATATGTGTACCATTTCCCATCTGAGTCATTGATTCTTATTAGGTTCTATATTTGTCTTCTGAAATATCACATGTAACTTTTAATCCTTGTAGTCACAGGATGCTTAGAAGGATGGAAGGAGTATCCTTTTAAAATTGGTATTTGGTGACATTTGTTTATGGTATTTTATATATCCTGTTTCATTATTGTGGGCAGCAGTTCCTATTCCTCATGTAAACATGCACATCTTTGTGTGCTCTATGTAATCCATTATATACACCCATCTATTGTCCAACAATCCAGTATAGAGTTACAGAACAGTCATTCATGCATGTTGGACAATAGCATTAGCGCATGATCCAATCATTATTTATCACTCATAATTGTAGTGTCAGAAAGACAGCAAAATACCAACACAAAATACTATGTTTATAATCCTTTTACATGTATAAAATTATTGTCACAGAATAGCATTATTACTATATATATCATGGCTGTCAATTTAACCAGTTAGCACTGTTACACATTATTATGTCTTTGATTCATTGCTTAAACTAGATACCCCAATGGGAGAATAGTATGAGGGAAGATTTTTAATAGAGACATACGCGTATAATATTCCTGGTTGTAAACAACACTCTTCAGTTGTTGCACCCAGAATTCACAGCTAAAATCAAGTATTCAGTTAGTGTCCCGCAGCGAAGTTGGAGGGAAAATGGCAAATTTTGCTTTGTTACAGCTTGAGGAAATGTGGGACTAACAGTGAACTGTTATGTTAAACTTTCCGACAGTTGTTTGAAAATTATCAGCCATTTTTCATAGCCCATCAAGAGTCTTGGTTAAATAATTTTATTATTAATTCAAGTTTTATTTAAATTGTGAAACTTTTATTTTATTGGAGGCCAATGCCTTAAAATGTCAGGCTTCTGTTTTTAGAGCCATTTGCTAAATAGGTTTTAGATTTAGATGTTTTTTGTTCATAAACATTCACTTTCTGTTTTGAGATCAATGTCATAAACTGAGAAAATGTGGATATAGTGGAGTGAAACACTTTTATGCTGTAGCTGCTCTATTTGACCCATGCAGCACCAATATATGGATCATTTTTGTCTAAATTGTGAGACTTCTGTTTGGATTATAATTGTTTTGGGTGGTATTGCAACATGTTTATTTCTTTCCTTCAAACACAAGTTGAAATTGAGTTGCTTAGTGCTGTGGCTTTAGAGCAGGGGTGTCAAACTCCAGTCCTGGGGGGCCGGAGCCCTGTGTAGCTTAGTTCTTTCCCTGTTCCACCACAAATGATTCGGCTCAAGAGCCCTGTGGTAATTAGCACAAGGAGCTGAATCAGGTGTGTTAAATGAGGGGAAACCAAAAACTGTGTAGGGCTCTGGCCCCCCAGGACTGGAGTTTGACACCCATGCTTTAGAGCATTAGGGTGCCCAATGTTATACCTGTACAGTAAAAATGAACATGTTGGCTAATATTATTATTTACAGGTTTCTGAGTGTAAGTGTCACTGTATGTGCTGCTGATTCTATGTAAGTATATCACCCTGCACATGGCAGTGGCGACTTAATGGTCAAGGAAGTTCTTGTAATAGAAAGATTGCTGGTTTGAACCCCTGACAATGGATTCTGTGAGTAATATAAATGACATTTTCAGAGATGGACATTAAAACATACACAAACACAAATAACCACCTCGTTGGGGGGGGGGGGGAAAGATTCTGTGAATTGTCATATAATTGTAATTTGCAATAAATGAATAAGCATTCCTTCAGACCCTGAATAAGTATACTTTCAGAGCATTCAGGTAAAAACACATTTATTAACTTTCACGTTTCCAGTTGATCCATCCAGTTCTACTAGAAATTGTACTGGTTGGTGAGTGTGAGGAGTACGGATTAGATGGACAGAGCAGGTGACGGGGGTGTCCGGGGAACTCAACACTGACACCCCAACAGCACTGATGCTAGTATGTTATGTAAGTTCACACTTACAAGGAATTTGTCACGTCATGGTGGTTCCAGTGACATGAAGCAACCACAGAACAGAGTATAAAGAAGAGAAGAAACATAAAACATATCACAATCAACATTTAATTTATATTGTAGATATTTTTAGTTGGAGACTTGGTTCGTATATTAGGTGAGTATTTTATTTTCATATTGGACTAACAAAATTAAAGAAATCTAGTATTGCATACAAATTCTATCATTGTTCAAACAGGGCACATACACATCAACCAGTGTTGAGGCAGTGAGCACAAATTACTTGAGGCAATTTTAGGGCCTTCAGGAGGAGCCAGAATACTGCATAATTCGGTGATGCTATTGTGTAAAACTTTGCAAAACATTCTATCTAGAGTTGTGGCACCAGGGACCAACTTTGAAACTAATCGGTGCTCCTTATCTTATGTTCAAGGCTGAGTAGGAATAGAAGAAAAAAGGTGGGTTTCATCTAAGTTCAAAGTGCACAAATTGGGTTATATATCATAAGCAGCATATCTTGAGCACATCCTGGTACAAATGCAAACAGAAACTCTTCTAATGAAAGCAAACAAACAGGAACTACTCTAATGAGAGCAATTTGTGGCTCAGATACCCCTAGCTTACAGAGCTGGAATTACATCAAACAGAGTCTGCACTTCAGCTGTGTTAATAAACATTCCTCAGTTTCTGTTTCCTTCCACACTTATAAACAACATGAAATAGTAAGCTAGTATATTAATGTGCAGTTCTGGACCGACAGTAGTAATTATGTGTACTTGTATTAGTAGATGTGTCAGTTGTTCAGGAGCGCCCCTACTTGGAAAAAAAAACAGTTTTTCTGTCTTAATATCTTGTTTTTTTGTAACTGGAATCTCAATCCTGAAGGGACAGGCTGAATGATGTGGAAGATAGGATGGAAGGGGTTGGCAGTGATCTTGCTTGCTCATTGTCCTAGAGCTGTGAAGATCCTGATGGACGGGCATGATCTTGTGAGGATACCTGATTATGCTCTGGAGTCTAATCCTGCCACAGATCGTCTGTGATAATGTGAAGATGGAAGATGGTGTTGGCAGTGTTCTTGAGAGATTATTGTTCCCAGGAATTTGAAGGACTTGACTGCAATGACCGTTGACCCAGAGATTGTTGGGGGGGGGGGGGGGGGGGGGGCTTTTGGGGGAGAAACCCGAGGGGGGGGGGAGGTTATTTAAGACAGCGGGCCCGAACAGCCTCTTGGGGGGGTCCCCCTGTGCTAC
>JABJVO010000039.1:4025761-4039701 GCA_026770805.1 Boulengeromyrus knoepffleri
GCATGGCTCAGAAGTGCAGTGCCTTGCAATAGCTCTGCGTGGTGTCCCACTGCTGTACCGCATGGCTCAGAAGTGCAGTGCCTTGCAATAGCTCTGCGTGGTGTCCCACTGCTGTACCGCATGGCTCAGAAGTGCAGTGCCTTTCATACTGGTGTCTTTTTCTTAATACTCCCTAGCTTTTGCTGCTTTGACCGTAATTTTAACTTCTTCCTTGCTTTGACTAGTTTTCCTCCCTCTTCTCCCCAGCCTTGGTTGGTGGGACAGGGACTATCACCTTGTTTTCATTAGGCCCAAATCCCATACTACTTTGTCTAAGCAGGCTCAAGAGCATAGATTGTTCCATCTGTAGAAGTCTTAGACAACAGTATCTCTGAATTATGCAGTAATCCGACTCCTCCTGAAGGCCCTTTAACTGCCCTGAGGAACTGTTCATCTGTGCTCACTGCCTCTACAATTGTTGATGTGTGTGTGCAATGTTCGAACAGTCGGGTGAACTTGTATGCAAAGCTAGATTACTTTAGTTTTGTAAGTCCGAGTAGAAAATAAAATATTCTCTTCATATACGAACCAAGTCTCTGGTTGGAAATTTCTACAACACTTTCGGGTGGTCGTCCAGGATCACCAAACTGCTGGCAGGCACCATCATCAGGACTCTGGACGTGGTTGGTCTTTGGACCGAGAGATGAACCTCAGGACAACGTAATCGGAGTCCATGGGAAAGCTCTGCGGAGCCCCTCACCCTGGATTTGCCACACAGTAAGTGATTCCAACCAGTTATAATTTAAGGGAGCTGGAATGCTGGGTCTGTAAGTGCCAGGCTTGTACCATCCTAAAGTTATTAGACAGGAATGTTTGCCTTATTGATTTAGAAATAACTGACAGCTGGAGTGCATGGCTTGAGTGGTGAGCAGCTGTATTGTGGCTGCATTCTGCACTGCGCTTTTGGACTTTGCATTATGGGTTGGCTGTCCTGATTTGTGGATATGCTGATCGCACCAGTGAGGGACGTGCTCTGAGACCTGTGACACCGTCTCCTGTAGTCATCAGGTACGGAGGCTAGTGGCTGTCAGCTAGGGAAGTCTGACACACTCTAAGTCCCCTGACACGGTTGAGATGGTTGGTCCCGGACTACTGAAGTGCTGAAATTTTTCAGGTGTTTTTGAGTTTGTGTTTCCAGCTTGTGGTCTTAGTGCAGATTGTGAATTAGCCGGTGGGAGTGTCAAATGAATGAATAAGTGCATAATAACCACAGTATGCAGTCGGTCAGGTTGTGAATCTTTTCGTGCTGTTTTGGAATCGTTTTGTGCTATTTTGGGATCCTTGAGCGACTTCGGATTTTCTTGTGCGAATGTTTTTGATTGGGAAAAATGGTTCTTTAGGTGATGCCCAGTAGGTGGCGGCCTGTTTTGGAGGCCGCTTGTACCGCGGTAAGTGAGTTCCACGAGAAGAAATAAAAAGAGCTTCAAGTTCGAGGCTTCCGATGTACGTGTCTGATATCTTAGAATATCCGAGAACACATTGTCACGTAACGGTGAGATACACAACACAAAGTAAAAGAATGGGTGCTGTAAGGCCCTGTAAAAGTAATGGAGGAGAAATATGGGAAGGACGCCATGTCAGAATTGCCAGAGTGGGAGGAATTTGGTTTCCCTAGAAACAGCAGCTTCAGTCCGAATCAGATAAGTGAGCTGCGTCAGAAATTAGAAGAAAGGGATCAGGCTGGTTGCTGAGGGACAAAGCATGGTGGTGGTAAAGACCAAATTGGACGGTGTCCCAGTTGTGGGAAAATGAGGCAAATCGCAGAGAGATGAAGCGTTTAGAAGGTATGAGAAAGAAGCAGGAGGCAGAGAATGTAGAGGAATGTGAGATTCCTGTGAAGATAGTAAACAGAAAGTAGAGGCCGCAGTATTCATCCTTTCTGTCAGGATATGTGGAAATACACTGCGGGGCAGTGGCCTAAAGCAGGAAGTTTGGAGTCTTGTAATATTCAGCTGATTCAGGCTGTGTTGGATGGGGGGGGCTGCAATCTCCTGGCTGGGATATTGGTTACATGTGGGTCTGTGTGTGAGTATGGGCTCAGGCTGAGGGGGCGCCTTTAGGCTGCCCCCTGCCTGCTGTGCCAGTGAAGGTCTGCACTAAAAACATACACCTGGAAATAGAGTTTGTAGCCTCTCCCCAAGCAGCCTCCTCCCTGCACTGCTGAGGGGGAAGCAGCAGGAGATGCCCTTGGCCCCCAGGATTGTGACCCCTCAGCACCGGACTCCACCTCCTCTTTGACGACAAGAACCCGCCAAAGACCAAGGCTGCAGGACGAACCCACAGACCTTCTGCTGGAATGCCCTAATCCACAAGAGGGAGACAACGTTCTGGTTCTCTGACCTTGGAAGATACAGGAGCTGAATTACGTTTCAAGTGACTTGCCAGATCCCAGGGAGAACGGGCCTCACCATGTGGTAGCCCTTCAAAGACTGCTCCGTCAGTGCAGACCCACTGCAGCAGAATTGGTGCAGCTGAGTTATTTAGACGCGAAGGGGGACTTCGATGCAACAGGCCCCTACTCGGCTGATGCAGGCAGCCGATATGAAGCACAGCTGCAAATTTTCTTTAAACTGGAGCCTGATGAATCCTGTGAGCACTATCTGATAACAGATTACTCCAGCTACAGTGGGATGGAACCCCCAGTGGACCGAGAGAAGGATTCCCCCTGGAAACTAATGCTTATGTGGCTTTATGTTGACTTTAGAAATAATAATGAATCTCTCCCTTGTCTAGTAGATACTGGAGCTGCTCATTCCGTACTTCATGCAGACCCCAAGAAATACCCCTTGTCAGATAAAACTGTCAACTCCCACATCACAATCAATTACCATACTGCATCAAGTCATTCGTAAAGAATGAGAGATTGGAGTATTTAATCATTGATTTGCAGTGTACACCTCCTGTCTGGTAAACTTGTGTAAACTAGGCCTGACTCTCAGGTGTACTACTGCAGCAGTAAAGCACATCTTAGCTGGGGAGGTGTGTTACCCAAGTGAACCGCACTGCACAGCCCATCTTAGCTGGGGAGGTGTGTTACCCAAGTGAACCGCACTGCACAGCCCATCTTAGCTGGGGAGGTTCTCACTATCTTGACACCTGTTGATGTGTGTGTGTGCACTGCTTGAGTAATAAAGGGGAAATTGCCTGCAGTGCTGATTTTCTATACTTTGTTGATCTGGGTAATAACATCTCTTTATATATGAGCCAAGTCTCCAGTGGAAATTTCTATGACACGCACTTAGCTCCAGATTGTTATGTTTGCATTAGGACACCAGTCGATATATTTATGCATGCTAATTCATTTCCATTGTGTAAATCTGATTAACACTTAGTCATCTGCCAGTTTCAGTTTGTTCATCATTTCTATATATAGAAAATAGCAAAGTAAAGAGCACAGGTTTGAGGGACAGAATGTATTTCCCCAACCTCTCATTCTGTTTCCTGCCTGTCATGGATTGCAGTGATCACCTGACAGACGGAGACAGGTGCAGTAATTCGGAAAAGCTTTGTTTGAAGGTGTTGTATTGAACGAAATGTAGGAAGCAAAAGGAAACACGACTCAAAACAAAAGGGGTTAGTTCAAACGAAAGGAACAAAAACAGGAAATAAACAGGACCACAACAGAGGAAAGCAGAGAAACAACATCAATGACAGACCTGGGGAATACTGGACTGGGAGGCACTTAAATAGATGAGTAAACAGGAGGCAGCTGGGAGTGATTAAGATGAGGGCAGCAATGAGAGCTAAGACTTGACGAGCATCAGGCATAGTTTGTTAAAGCCGTGCTAGGAAGGAAACAAGAGGGTTAGGCAGACAGGGTGGACATGAGATGACAGAAGGAGGTATGGAAATTTTCTATTGAATTCAGAGCTGACGTCTACAAACTATAACTGTATGTAGGGATCCTGGATGGTCTAGGTGCTGTGTATATAGTGAAGGCCTATATTGATCTGCAGACCATGTGTAAAGGGGGTCTATCAGGGGATCTGTGGTTGCTTTGAAGTAGGTGAGCTGTTCTGTATTCATTTAGGCATCTGATTCTTGGATTTTTGCGTACTGGGACAATGGCAATGTTTTTGAAGGGGGGGAACAGAACAGAGTTTCCAGCTATTGATTAATGTGCCTGAGAACAAGGGTGGAAAGTTCAGAGACAAAATCTGGGGCTGGGAATTTCTTGGTTTTTGTCTCTTATACAGTCTACTGACAACCTGCTGGTGGCTGAGAGTGTGAAATGTGAATAATAGGCTGATATGTGGTTCTACAGTAAAATCTGTTAAGGTAATTAGCCAAAAGACAGTAGTCCATGGAATAGATGGTCATCTTCTTTTTGTAGTTTGCGTTCCTATATGCCTTTCTACACAGAACATGGGTCCCTGACTGTGAAAGGCCTTTTCAGCTTTGCAGAGTAGCTTTGCTTGGCTGCTCTGAATCCTTTCCCCAGTTTGTACTTGACAGTCTTGAAGAGGTTACTCTCCCCACTCCTATAGGCTTCCAATAAAGGGCCTAACTCCTGCTCTAGTGTTGCTAGAATAGAACAACACAGATTCCCTACATATGTCATAGGATTCTTTAACAGAGCACATATCAACTCCCTAGATGTAGACAGCACATTGTATGGAAAAGGGAAAAGTCATGACTATTGCTGCACCACAATCAGAAATGTTTATCATTCAAACCTCCATGCAGCTCTGGGACATTCAGAGCCCACCATGATCCACCTTATCCCAAAACACAAGCAAAAACTAAACATTTGCCTACCCTGTCATACCCATACCCATACTCATGACAATTTTTAATTCTAGGAACATTTGCCAAACATTGTGTTTAAGGTACGGAAACATTGTGTCCAGTTTTCTTGATGTTCCCAGAATATTATTCCATGACTGCAACTACTATTACAACTAAGATTAATAATACAAAAGCAAAGGAAGGGCATGGTAGAGCAGCGGGTAACGCTGTTGTTGTACACCACAAAGGGCATGGTAGAGCAGCGGGTAACGCTGTTGTTGTACACCACAAAGGGCATGGTAGAGCAGCGGGTAACGCTGTTGTTGTGCACCACAAAGGGCATGGTAGAGCAGCGGGTAACGCTGTTGTTGTACACCACAAAGGGCATGGGTTCAAGGCTGCATGGTGTATTTGGGGTATATGCATATAACGCTATAATAAAAAAATAACCTTCGACATTGTATTAAAAGGATGTTGAGGTATGTGCCCTGCAATGGGTTGGCGCCCTGTCCTGGGTTGTTCCCTGTCTTGCACCTGTAGCCACCAGAATAGGCTCTGGACCTGGCGTGACCCTGTGTCGGACTAGTGGTTACAGAAAATGGATTGATGGATGTTCAGGTAATAGTGTTATTAGGCTGACACTGACAGATTAAAGTAAAACATGGAAATAATGTTCTGTTAATGCTGCAGTATGAATGTTCTCGCCAACTTTGAGAGGACCTTCACATAATGCTGGCTAAAGTTCTGGGAATGTTCTCTTACTGGGTTCCTGTTTGCCTAGTTATATGTCTTCTATGCCATGTATAGAAGTGACAGTGAGGTGTTGTTTTTATGCTGCATGTTCCTTTACTGCATGGCTGGATGTGCCGTCCCTGGGGATTCTGCTCTGTGGGACCTGTGCTCAGACTTTCAGATGTCCCATATTCTGTGGGCTTGAAAACATTTCTTAGAAATTATCCATTTTACTGCTGTACTTTGCCTCATTTGGTAACTGAAATCTAGCAACCATTTGGAACTTAGAACCACAGTAACTTTTAATACTTTGGGTTTCTTGCTAAAAGTGCATCACCCTGTTTGTCTCTCTTCCATCAGTGTTTATTTGTGCTCCTGTGTCCATTTGTATCATTTTCTAGCCTGGTTGCTCAAATTCAGATTTTAAAATGCACATTGTTAAACTAGTATGTAGTAGTATTATAAACAAGTTTATAGTAGTATTACACAAAGGCAAGAGGGCTATTCTGAGGGAAAGTGAGGAACACACAAACAGTCTGTCAAAAAGAAGTCGTATGTCGTAATTAGAAATAAGATGGAATGATATTCTTGCAGGTAATGGAATCTGAAGGTGCCTTTGTATAATGTCTATTGAATCCCCTTCCTGTTTCTAATCTTTAATTAGCCTCTGTGTGGCAGTGGTGTGTGACTCAGCAGACTAAGCCTCTGTCTCTATAATTGGTTCACCAGTTCAAGCCTGGCCTTGACAGAACAGTTGCATGTCTGTCGCCCCTTGAGCGAAGCCCTTAACTCCCAGCTGCAGAGCTGGCTGCCTTTTCACTGTGACCCTCACCTGTATGGAGAGCAAGGTGGGGCAAAACAGTACAAGAATTAATGCGAACTCGGTTTTCTATTCCACATTGAATTTCTATGCTCTTTTAGTAAACATTTATTATTTCCAAAAAGCGAATGCAGTGACAGAAGCACATTTTTGTCAGTATATCAAAAGCATTTTTAATATAGATTAATATGAAAATATATGTATATAATTTAACAACTGTTGTATTGTTGTCATGAGCACAGATTGCTTTCAGGCTATGGCTAACGGCGATAAAGCCTTTGGCATATACCCTAACCCTCTTACCAGGCATTCCACTGTCATACATCTGCTGAAGCCGCCTGAAGATGCTAAACCAGGCGCACATACCTTTCAGCTGCCAAAACTGCGCACTGAAGGGAAGCTGTAGAAAGTGTTTAGCAAACCCGGTTGCTTTCTTAGTTGGTGAACTGATTAAAAGTCATACACTGATTGTTTAAAAACACTGACAACATGACAGAACCAGTAACAATAGACCTAAAAGTTATGCTAAACTGCAAAATTATTGAAGAAAAAAAAATGCACTCAGTGAACCACATATTAGCTTACGTAATAGTTTAAATACTGAAATATTTAAAATTGATAGTGTAAATACTTGTGCCCCCGAGTATCGTGTATATCGTGTTGAGCCTTCCTGCCTACTGTGTACCCTCCCCACATTTGGCTGTTGTGTTTGTCGCTGTGTTATTGCTTATTGTGTGGTCATTTTAAGGACTAACATAAAGAGAAACAAAACCATCTTCTTTGGTCTCTTGTCACTGCTGTGATTCCTCAGTCTGGTAAGCATTGCAATATTGCTAACAGGCCTGAATGGACCGCAATCATTTAATGATGCTCCAATCTTATACCAACGTCCCGGTGATGTATGTGTGCATTAATAAAAGAGTTAAAGTAACACAAAAGTTACTTTCCCTAGTAACTAAATATTTTGATATGCAGTAATTGAGTTACTTTTGAATGAAGTAACTAGCAACTAACTAATTACCCATTTTCAGTAACTTCCATAACACTGCCATTGACTAACTTTTTTGTAAATGTGACAAATGAGAAGGGCCCTTCAAGCTTTCTGCTTTATCCAGGGTAGAATTGGTTTACTTTCACAGACAGGATGACTGAGGTCTGTTAAACAGCCTTTGGTTTTCCGTTTTCACAGGCTTCCTTTTGCATATCTGGTCATATAGGTCATTTATCCACATTCTGTGGCTCCTACCTGGATCTGGTGATTCCGGGTTAACCCATCTAGCGTGCCTGTCTCCATTTTTACAGAAAAGCACCTACGACCTTTCCCCTGAAAATTAGATTTTGTCTTTCATTCTCTTAATTTCTTCCTGTCCGTGAATGTTTTCGGTGTCGTTAATCATTTGGCCACACAGAGATCCGGCCTCAGTAGATAATGACAGTGATTAGGGTGGCTGTGAAGCAGTTGGATAATGTCTTTCCTGGTCTGCAGCGGGTGGCGCCTGCTTCACATCAGCCTGTAAGCTGCTTGGGTCGGCCATATTGCTGTTGTTGCTATGTGAACCACTGTCACAGTCCCAGTCCAAATAAATGTAATTTCCTCTCAGCCTGGCCTTCAATAACATCGCCTTACACACTGTGCTCATTATTTAGTTCTTTATTCGGCTTCCCTGATATTGTTTACTGTGAATTTTGTCTTTGTGCTGTGTTGGATTTGATCCAATTGAATTTATCGCAGAAACCTTTTAGTAGATGGTGGTTATGAATAAAATGTCTGGATGACAAAATTGGAAATCACAGCTCAATTTCAGCACACATAGGCTTTAAGCTGCCCCTGTTCTTCAGCAGAAATTGACAGACTCAGTGTCGTTTGGGCAATACAACATTGTCTTGCACGTAATCACCTCAGTGACTATTTTGGTGCACCCTCTGCACAGGGTCCTCAAGGTCAACTTTTTTGTTTGTTCTGATCCCACCTACTTTCCACAATCGAGTGACATTTTGACATCATGGGTTTGGTCAGTAGGACTAATTTTGCATTTACCAGCATGTTTTGCACCACACCATATATATTTTGATATAGTGTAAATTAATGTGTATTGTGTATTTAAATTGAAAATCAGTTTAGTTACGTTTATTATTGGCCATGGAACGCCAGTTTCTTTAGTGTGTCCCTGGCAGTGTTGTTTAAATAGCTGTCTTTCCTATCTATACCACTGCTAACATTAGACCAATACTGGCTGTTAATAAACAGAGCAACTTCCATTTTAAAAGAGCTGCCATCTCCTTCAAGTCACTCACCACGATGCATTTGTTTGCGCTCTGTATGTAGCTCTGCTGCATTGAAAGCATTCTGTGCCCATTAGGGTTGTGGCGTGACACAGAACGAACAAGGTGGCAGCATCGTTTTAAGTTAAATCAGCCATAAAATACCCTCAACACAATAATTTATCATCCAATTTGTTTCTTACCTCTTGTTTACTTTGTTAAGCTTCCTTATCCATGAAAAGATTGGTTGTAATATTTTTGGTGTGGCTTTCTGGACCTTTCTTTTGATAGCATGCCTCTCGTTTTCAATAAAAAAATAATGGTAAACTAAACCGCAAGAGAATTGTATAAATAAACTGAATTGGTCTGTGTTCCGCTCCAGTCTAGGGTTGGAGCCTAACAAAGTGAAAGGGAAGGAGGGATTGGGAAGGACAAGACAACCAGCTAGGAGACGGGAACACGGGACACAAAGGAAGTCTTTTTATAGTGTTTTTTTATTATTATTTATTTTGTTTAAATAGAGGTTCCTGATACAGTACACAAATTTATGTGGTGCTTTTATGCATTTTAAACTTACAAACAGGTAGGTGCCGACCCACCATAGGAAGGTTAAAAAGCAAGCAAACATACACAAATGAGTAATAATATGCTTCCAGTTGTTCCTTTAAGTCTCAGTGGCTGACTGAGGATTTAGCTGGGGCAGTGGGTGCGGCCAGGGAGGATGCAGTGTGTTTGTTAGGGTGGACTGACTATTGTAATAACTACAGTGTCCCATGGGTGTCCATCCAGTTCCAGAGTTTATTTCTCAAGTCAAAATCGCAATGCAATACTCAGAATTTGAGCTAAGTTTAGGTCAATTAATCGCTAGCAGGGTTTCAATGGAGAACCAACAGTAAACAGGAAGTACAGTCAGGAGCAGCGTAACAACTTTTTGTGGTCAGTGACGGATGACATATGAGGGTGGTCCTGTAAGAATATAAAGGAGCTGAAAGCCATCAATGTTGCATTACTCACATGTTTGTGGTCATGCTGGTGTTTGCAGACCTACTGACAGTCAAATACAAATATAGCACATACAATTAAGTACAGTATATATAGTTGTTTATTATAATCAAGTATTGTTACTGGTTTATGTATTTATTATACTGTACTTTTTATTGTTGTTTTGTGTGTATGTTCTACTTATAAAAAGTGTACTGTAAAACCGCATGATAATTAAACATAGCGTGTAAGTACACTCTAGGATGTTCACACAATGATGACATCATTCAGTTATGCATCTTACAGAACATATGCCTGTTGTTCAGCAACACATGACGGTTCAAGCAAGAGTCAAACACAGGGTGACAAGGAACTGAAACGAGTTAAGACTTGCAGAAGGGAGACAAGACTTCAAAATCTGGTTAAGGTCAGTAATATGGCAAAGGTGTAAACAATCAGAATTTGGATGAGGGTGATTGTTGGCGAAACCAAAATCCTTCAGGAATGTAATGGCATATATTTCTTATGGTAGCTATTCGCATTATGAGATCTCTACTGGACCCTGCTGAGTCATAATGACTGGCAAAATTAGATTACTGCTGAATGGGGACTAAAATATGCAAGTCAAGGGAGACGGGTGACCTGCACAGACGCCTAGTGTTTCAGATTCTTAATGCACAATAACCAAACAAGAATATGAAAACTCTGTGCCATTCGCTTTCCCACTATAACACCCCTTTAAATCTATTATTATTGCAATTTTCAAATTTCCCTTTCTGTTTATTTTCCTTATTATTAAGTCAAGAGTGCCACAAAGGGCCGGTGTGTATGCAGGTTTTTGGTATAACCTTCCAGTCAGCTGTTCAAACCCATGTGTGAGGGACTCTTCAGCCAATCAGTCCTCAAAATACTAATCTAATTGGGGAGGCAGACACAGCAGCCCTTTCTGGAGAAGATTGCCTGCCCCTTTATTAAGCAATGCAAATATTAACTTGCCGATACCAATGGTATTGCAGTTATTTGCATAAAGTAATAGGATTTTTACTGATCTTGAATTTTATTTTGTGTATTTCAGCTTCCATTTATATAAATACTGTCATAGTAGTCAGAGAATATTTTTAAAAAGATGAGTTGACTGAAGGTGTGAGAATGCAGGGCACTGGCTATCCCATCACTTAATAGGCCCCTTTAAGAAAATTAAAGTTATTGCTGTAGAAATATGAGAAGGTGTGTGTGTGTGTGTGTGTGTGTGTGTGTGTGTGTGGCTGGGAACAATGGGGACATTTCAGTATAGCAGGAAAAGAAAAAATATAAAAGCACTTATGAAGGACCTTTGCCAAAATGTTTTATGTGTTGTTTAATCTGTTTTGTTATGTTAGGAATCATGAATTTAATTAAAATGGGAGACCATGGGACCCCCCCACCCCCCAGAGGATAAAAATATATGGAGGAGTTTTTAAGGGAGGTATCTGTGAAGCCAGCAGCCTTAGCAAAACACTGCAAACACCAGCAAGTATCTTCCAGCCTCTTTATGTCAGTGTAATTAGCCTGTAAGCTAATGGCAATGGAAACATAAATCTATAAAATGAATGTGAACATCACTGATGTTTTTCTTTTCTTTTCTTTTCAGTCACATTCCAGGGCTCGTTTTTCAGGTCTGTTCAGTCTTAGGCTCCTTGCTGCTTATTTTCAGGACAAAGTGTCATTATATTTAATATGAGAATGAGAATAGTACTCAAGTTTTTCTCAGCGATCAGGTATATAAGGCATTGCTTGCTGTTTTTCTTTAAGCTTCAGATACAAATGAGGTGTTTTCACAGACCAATTAAAGTTATAGTACTGTGCAAAAGTCTTAGGCAGGTAGAAGCTATATATCTGGGCAATATGTCTATATTGCAATATAAAAAAAGACAGGAATTTCTTTTGTTCTCCAAAAAGTTACTGATATCTAGTTGGATTGCTGGATGAACACCGCTTCAGTTCCCAAACCTCTCCTCAGGGACACCTCAGCCATTCCATGTATTTGCTAAAATTTCACCACCAGTTCTCTTAATATATTCGATTGAGTTATTGATTAGCGAAACATGCTATACTAGTGGGTGAGTCAACAAATACTTGGGTATATCGGATGGTTACTGTAAATACTGGGGTGACTTTAGGAGAGGATTTAAAATGGCTAAACTAACACACTCTGATATGCCTAAGAATGCCTAAGACTTTTTCCACAGTACTGTGTATCTGTGCGCATGTTGGCATTGTTTATTTTATTTCATCCCACAGTTCTTTTTGCGGATGGGGAATCTTGACGACTCAACTGCAGAAGATGATAAAGCCAGAGAGCTAGTTCTATTCTAGAATTATGCTCCAGTAACATGTGTAATGGCTATTATCAGGCTCTAAAGCAACGCATAACAGGGGTTAAAGAGCAAAGCTTTAGAGGCTTTTAATAATTCAATTCTGAAAGTATCTTTTGGAGACATTACGGTCATTCTAATGAAACAAATGCAAGCGTATCATGCAAATACAAAACATGTCATTTGTGTTTTTAAATTGCAATTGTGAACGTGCATCCTGTGATGGGCTGGCATCCTTGTGCTGTTTGATTCCAAGTGGCCATAGGTCAATGGGGTCCCTTTAGAGTCATGCTTCCTGTTGTACCTTGTGCAAGCAGAATGTCACTATTTCACATATGCTGGTTTGAGCGCAGGCAACATTTTCGTGATATATTATGATTTTTTAAATTTATTTTGTCGTCATACAACAATATATTAGTATGTATTTGTTTTTGTGCAGTGTACTGTAACAAGTAATACATTAAAGTGAGAATTAATAGAAATAAAATTAATTGTCTTTTTCGTTACAGGGTAGGAATGAATTTTGTAGTCAGTGACCCAATCATGGATGGATGGATGGATGGATGGATGCATGCATGCAGTATTACCTATCGAACAGTAGGTGTCATACTTTCCCAATATAAATTCTCTTAAATTAATTCTGTTCTCTGACAGAGTAATTGATATCCTTGGCAATAGGTCCCACTGTCCATTTAACATATGCATATTCATCCATCCATCCATCCATCCACCCATCCATCCATCCCTGGACTTATCCGAGGCAGCATGGAGCAGATGACTGTGGCCTGTCCATCACCAAGCACACTCACATATTTACACATAATCATACACTATGGGTAACTGAGTGAAGCCAGTTCACATAACTGCACATCTTTTGACTGTGGGAGGAATCCGGAGTACGCTGAGGAGCCCAGAACTGCACGGGGAAAACCAGCAAAGGCAGGATCAGGAAGGTGAATCATGGAGGTGTGAGGAAAGCCAGCTTCTGACTGAGCCCCACACCATCCCAAATGGATGCAAATACCTTAATCAAGCTTGATACGTTAAATTAAGCCAAGTGAGGTACCAATGTACATAGAGCTTCTTTGAAGAGGATCTAATTAGAATCAGCTAAAATTTAAAAAAATATAGAATCTATAGCGTCCCACTCTCCATCGTGTTTTCTGAAAAATGTGTCATCCGAAATTTATCTTCATCTTTTTCCAAAAGGGACTAGAGAAGAAAATCACGAACTCACAGGGCACTGGGTTGCCATGGGAACAGGATTCCCACTGACGAATATTCTTTTGTTGTGAAATATGATGTCAAAGGAGGACGCTGTTCTCCTTGTTATGTTTTCCTTCTTTGATCCTGAGCCTTGTGATCTTATTACCAGAATGTCTGACTTCCTGCACTCATTCCAGGCAAGGCGTCATCCACACATGTCTTTGTGCTTCTAGGACACACGCTGAAATGCTCTCTTGAGCAGCGTTATATAATTACGTATTAAAATTGATGTGAAACAATCACAATTAGCTAATTTGTATTGTATATACAGTGATGAATTCAAAGTAAACTTGTAATTGTACATGTAATTGCAAGTTTAATAGCAAGTAATTAAACTGCTCACTTGCTAAAGGCAAGTTGAGATCATACAGAAATTGTCATTTATATTGGTTTAAGTCACATATGGAGCTTTTTTGTATCTTTATGATTTCAGATAAGAAATTAGTATATGTAAAATTCGACATACAGTTTAAAAAATACAGGTAATGAGTTTAATTATCTTATTGCCATTAATGTGTTATATATGAAGTCATTGGCTCAGCTGTGCAGAATCTGCCATAATTAACAAGAAATGGACACGATAAACTTCCATCCATTTTCTGTAACCACTTATCCTATTCCGGGTCATGGGGGGTCTTATCCCGGAGGCTACGGAGGCACGAGGCAGGGAACAGCCCAGGGTGGGGCACCAACCCATCACAGGGCACAAGGCAGGGAACAACCCAGGATGGGGCACCAACCCATCACAGGGCACAAGG
>JABJVO010000039.1:4058050-4081057 GCA_026770805.1 Boulengeromyrus knoepffleri
CTCTGCTGTAGGCTCACTGCTGTAGGCTCACTGCTATAGGCTCACTGCTGTAGGCTCACTGCTGTAGGCACTCTGCTATAGGCTCACTGCTGTAGGCACTCTGCTATAGGCTCACTGCTGTAGGCTCACTGCTGTAGGCACTCTGCTGTAGGCTCACTGCTGTAGGCACTCTGCTGTAGGCTCACTGCTGTAGGCTCACTGCTGTAGGCACTCTGCTGTAGTGCCCTTGGACTGGCTTAGTAAATGGGTAAGAACAGTATTCAAAAACTACAGGCAGTCCCCGAGTTAAACGTGGCAGAACTTGTACTTATGAACGGACTGCCATACAGCTTATTATTATGTACTATATTATTATTTTTCGACTTGACACTGCCTACAAATTCAAGTTAAACACAGACTCAGGCAACAGATCTCGTTGGTAACCTGGGGACCCCTTTTTAAATAAAAGGTATTTTATGCCGGTGCGTAAAAGTGGATCCATACCACTTTGCCCAAGAAGATCACGCTTCCCGCTGCCAGAGTGCAGGTGAGGCCGACCAGCTTGGCAAATAGGTTTGACAGAGACAGGAATTCTGGGAGCTCCAGGCCTGATATTATGGTTCTCACCTCCGGCAAACCAGACCCTTAGGAGGAGACAAGGGAAGCAGGGTATGGGAGTTTGGTAACACTTCACTCGAGGGGGCAAAAATGCTCTTCTACCTTTGCTCTTACTTATGTATTAATTAACCACAAACTAAGTCTTAGTT
This sequence comes from Boulengeromyrus knoepffleri, assembly GCA_026770805.1. Taxonomy (NCBI): domain Eukaryota; kingdom Metazoa; phylum Chordata; class Actinopteri; order Osteoglossiformes; family Mormyridae; genus Boulengeromyrus; species Boulengeromyrus knoepffleri. The sequence goes on from JABJVO010000039.1 coordinate 4,058,797, forward strand.
ACATACTGATCTTATGTTAATTAATGAATGATGCATCTTTTATCTCGAGCAGTTACTATATTTGCTGCTATATCTGTTAATTCTCTAAACCTTTGTCGAAGGAACAAGTCATGAATAACAAGTGAAATACTGATCTGACGTTTGGTCAGTGAATTGTGACGCATCTTTTATTCTGAATAGTCACTGCATCTGTTCATGATTTGTACTTCGGTAGTAAATGAGTTAATACTAAGTACTTGTGCCCCATCAAGTAAAGTGTTAGCGGGAATTTAACATTGACATCGACTGTAAGCCCCTCCCCGACCTGCAGAGTTAGGGCTGATGCTGTGCGCGAAGGCGGTGGACAGGGTGCACAGGATGGTGGGGTACAAACTCCAGCAGAGGAACTGCAGCAGCAGGTGGCCCTGCAGCTGCTGGTATAGCCAGCGATGCGCTGGGAGACACAGTGGGAGACAGACGGGTTACATCCTCATCCCTGCGGGTTCCATGTGTGTGAAGCGCAGGCGTTCGTCTGCACCTCTGCGGCCTCACATCTGCGTCGCTCTGTGCAGACGGACAGTATGTGTGTGTGCAGGTCTGTGGATTTGTGAGTGTGTTTCCCTTCACCTTCCAGCAGCTTGGCCACATTCAGGTCTATAAGGAAGCTCATGAGAGCTGTGAGGATCCCCAGGGCACCATAGCAGTACCAGTCAAACCCCCCCAGAGTGCCGAGGACACCCCAGAGCCTGGATAAGCTAGCTGTATAAGAAAGGAACAGCATCAGTGCCGGTTTGGCAGCAAATCCTACATGTGCTACAAAAATCAGTACAATCAATGTACCATTTGGATTACTACAGGTATGGTAACCAATATATAAAATATGTAATTATTTAATATATACTTTTATATATAAAGTAAATAACACGCAACATTTGTCATGAAATACAGAGAGTAACCGCAGATTCGTTCAAATTGAAACGGTGCAGAGAGTCGGAAGAAAGGAATTTCAGCAATAAGTTCAGACCCAAAACACATTTTAAGAAAAATAATATTGTTCAGAAAACTTGAGCGTAATGTAATCACAGAAACGGATTACTGGAGAACTCAAATACAGCAAATTTAATTTAAAAGTCTCTGGACCTTTGATCCTGGCACGAGCATGTTGCCATGGTTTCCACAAGTTCTTGCCATTGAACGGAAGCCCCTCATTGGTGGCTGCAGTCCACTGATGAGCGGAGTCCTCCTCTCCATCACTTTTATTTGTTACTGAGTGAATATTGACTGCTCTGGTGAGACTGACTCCCTCCATCTGTGTAGAGCAAATTATTTTTATTAGCAAGCAGCGACTCCACTAAAGCTACATGCGCAAATTTGTTTTTATGTACACGTTGGTCATCACACACCGAAAATAATTCAGTTTATTAAAAGAACAAAGTTTTTGTAAAATGCACATGAAGCCATCATGATTATACGGCCATTATTATTTTCAGCTTGAGCATGTTTCATATAAATGTGATCAGACGTTTTTTCCATGTATAATTGAAGAGCAAATTTACAAAATTCACTCCGTTTTGGTTCCCATATCATGCAGATGCCCTGACGCTGAGGTCTCCTTTCCAAAACCAAAGATGAGTTTTGGAAATTTGCTCTTCAATTAGTCCAAAGGAATGGTAAAGGACAGAAAATAATATTTGTACAGGAAAAATGAAATCAAATTAACTATTAATTTTGTGTATATATAATTAAACACAGAATATATACATAATGTATATTCTATTTTAATAACAAAGCACATCATGCATACTAACACTGTAGGCATTTCATAGCCTAATATAAATATATAGATGTAACCACTGGCTTTGAGAAACTCCAGATCTTACCTTAAACGCTGCTAGCCTCTCTCTTTACAAGGGCGCTCCTGCATGTGTCCACACAGGTGAGACCAGTGCGGAGCAGCATGGCGCTGAGATGAGAAGGTTCCGGTAAGGGCCGAGCCTCAGCTGCCCTTCAGGTGGGAGGCGTGTGCCGTGGGCAAGGGCAGCGGGGCGTTTCCTGACACAGGCCTCTCAGCTCTTGGGTATGTAGTGTTATCGTTCTTAAGATCCTCATACATTTCTTTATAAAAGAGGGGCAATTACTAACATAGACGGGCATTTTGGAGAAATGTTATCTTCTATGCCTTAAAACTACAATCATGTAAAAATGATTTACCCTATGATTTACCCTATGATTTACCCTACCTCCCCCACTCCCCATAAGGTCAAAGCAATCAGGTGGGTGCTGTTAGCGTACATACTTCCAGCCTCAAACCCATGTCCCACACACTTCCGCTGTTAATGATTTCCTTTTTCATTCCCTCAAGCTGCACTTTTTCTGTGGTTCCAATTAACACATGAACTATTAATAATTTTCTAGTTTTGTTTTGCTGGGTTAGTAATTTGCAACCTTCCTCCAAGGTCCCTAAAACTGGTCACCATGGTAACCTGTCAGAGAGGAATATATTAGCCTTGCATTCTGTCTAATGTTAACCTGCAAATATCATATACCACATAAATAAAAATGCATTGTTCTTTTTCTGCAGACATACAAACTACTTATTTTCAATATACAGAAGATAGATTCTGACATGGTATATTATTTCTTTCACAAATGCAGTGAATTTAATTGTGAAAATGTGTTTAAAATAATGATAATATAAAAGTATCAAAAAAGTAAAATATGTATAATTATAATATGTATAAAATAACAGTTATACCATTTTGTTACAATGTATATATGTATGGTTTGCTTTTAATAAAAAGGCTGGTACACATTAACTTCCCCCAGTGTTCTTAATGTGAGATGTACACCATGATTATTAAGAGCTCCTTGCAATTCCAGAATTCATATTGTTTCCACAGAAGTACATGAAGAACACATCTGCGATTTAAAGAAAAAAAGCAAAAGATCACATGTAGTTATGTCTTTTGTTGAATATATTTCTCGGTGAGAAAGCATAAAATTTTTAGAAATAAATGGGTACAAATTACACAGTAATAACTGCTAAGCAAAAAAACTAAAAAGGTACAGAGCGACTGAGCAATTATTATCACATGACTGAATATGAAATCGTGCTTGACAATGCCATTTCCTTCTGCTGTTAGTACTGTGGCAACAGACTCCCTTTGGGAGGAAAAAAACATTAAGAATTTCAGACTTCTTCCCAACAGTGTGATAGATGGTGAACATTCCAGAAAACACAAAGAAAGCAGCAACGTGTTGATGTGAACGTGGAGACACAGCTTCCTATTTACATCACATGAGGCGGGTAAAATGCCACTGAGAATTTCCACATAAACATCGTAGATTTACAGAGACTATCATCACTGCATTACTCTGAAAACTCCTAGCATTCAAATAATTTACAACAGATATTCAACACCAAATTACAAAGTACCTACTGGTCAATATATCTGTTTTTTCTGTTAAGTTACAGTAAGTCTCAAACTAGATTTAATCTCACCTTGAACACTGATGTTGTTGATAAAATATTAAGCTGTATATGACACATTTGGTCATGTTTAGTTCAGGTAGGGATGGGGAGAAGCAGCTGACATTTTCATGATTTGCTCAATAAGTTAATTAACTCCATAGAGTTTTACTTCTGTCTCTCACTGAGTTATTTTGGTTCTTTCTAACAGTCTGTAAGTAACAATCTTGTCAGCTCGGGTGTGACTTCATGCAGAGCACAGGTGGAGTGGTCCTTGGTTTCTGATTGTCACGTAGTACTGCAGTAACAAAAGGCTTTATAGAGGTTCTGAATACTCTGGAATACTTTAGAGCACCAATATGAGGCTTAAGAATTTCAGAAGTAAATGAGATTTTGCTTTGGCCTCTGGAAACTTTCACTTCTATACATGGGTAATCAGTATATGATAGATATTTGGGCTGCTCTTCATTAAAATGTCTGATGAATAAAAGACTTAACAAAAGACCATAATCACACAGTGTACTGTCTGCTTCTCTACCCCTCTGGACACAATGTACGCTTTTTGTGTGGACCTCAGTTTAATTCCAGATCGCATGTGCTTCAGGTCATCTCTGTTCTTGGGGCCTTTGCCCTTCATAGTGATTGACCAATGTTACTACAATGTCACCCTCAGAGCCTCTGTGTTTTCTTTAAACCACTCTCAGTACCTATATACAGTACATTTTAGAGCTGGTAATCTCTCTCTCTCTCTCTCTCTCTCTCTCTCTCTCTTACACACACACACACACACACACATACACGCAAATGTACTCTCATGTTGCAAAGAATAGAAACTCACTCATGCTCACACATGCCACGCCCGGCTGTGAGTGGCTGTACTGGATTTAGATGATTACTGAAGTACTTTAAAGTTCAGCCTGATTGTAGCACAGAGCACTGTGTTCCCTGTGTGACAAAAAATACCGACAGTTCAACAGACAGGCTGCAGGACTGTTTCCGAACACAACCTACATGTTTCTGACAAATAGAAAGGTGTTCAACAGGTCCTGTTTAATGAAAAGACGAGCACCAGGAAATGTCAAATATCCTAAATGAAATACTGCCACAGAATGAGAATGCACAATAAGGTTGACTTCTGTGATTGTGGGCAGTCCAATACTGGATGCTTGTTGACAATTCCATCAGCCTTTCTGCAAGACTTTGTAAGTGCAGTAATAACATAAAAATCTGAGGGACAGATGGTTAACAGGTCAGCGTGTGGAGCTCCTGTGTAGCTGCGGCATAAACAATAATGGGACAGGTCAAGCTCTGATTAAACACCAAGTCAGAACCGAGCCTTCATTAAATGCCAGTGGTCTGTACTACGAAGCGGGGTTACTGGCTTATCGGGGTAACTTGCCGGATTTAAGGTACCACAGTTTAAATGGACTTCGTATTCGTTCACTTACATTTTGCCCAGACTACCTTAAATCCGACAAGTTACCCCGATAAGCCAATAACCCTGCTTCATAGTACAGGCTTCAGGTTATGATAACAACAAGTCAAGCCTTTCTTCAAGACCACATTTGAATGATGACAAGTCAAGCCTTCATTTAAGACAGCATTAGAACAACGACAACATGCGACTTGTAGATATCATTGTAAAAAATGGAGCAAGAATATAGCAGGTTTGAGCAGAAAGGTGAATAGGAGGCAATTGCCACCCACAGCCTGAGGCAGGACATGAATACTTGCTTGTGATCATAATAATATTCACTTTAATTCAATTTTATTTGTATAACGTATTTTAACAACATCTCTCAAAGTGCTTTACATTATCCCTGCCCAAACCCCCCAATGAGCAAGCCAGAGGTGACAGTGGCAAGAAAAACTCCCTAGAAGGAAGAAATCTTGGAAGGAACCGGGGGGGAATCCAGGCAGAAGGGCGAGCAGGGGAGACGTCCAGGCAGAAGGGCGAGCAGGCTGGATAGACGCCACAGGTAGAGGAGGCGTCGCAGGCAGCAGGGTAGGCAGGATATCTTAATTCTTTTGGGTCTTCAGGCAGCACAGCCCAGGAGGGGCAGGGGAAATAAAATGTGCAATTAGCTAAAGAAGGAGAGACTAGAGGCAGTGCAAACAGCTAGGAGAGTGCAATATGTAAGCTCCAGCAGATACACTCTCAGAAAAAAAGGGTAAAAATCTGTACCTTTGCTTGTCACTGGGACTGTACCTTCAAAGATCTGGTAATTGTACCCTTAACTGTAGGTAATTGTACCATTTCAGGAACATTTTTGTATCATTGATGGTAAATTAATGTTGTTTGTACCTTTGGGATGAGTCCATTTCTGTACCTTAAAAGGTACAATTACATGGGTACAGCCCAGAGACAAGCAACGGTACAAACCCTTTTTTCTGAGAGAGTATAGCAGCATAAGTAGGAGGGAGAGGCGAGCGGGAACTCAGGCAGGGGGGGTCCCTGAACAGCAGCACTCCAGTTCCACAAGGGGGTGTGAAGCTAGAGTGACAGACTGATAGATCAGTTCATGCAAAGCCAATGGCACCGACCCCCACCCAGCTCTGCACCTCACACTATAGGTCTAATTGGGAGAGAGCAGTTAGCTAGAGCTAGAACTACAGTCCCTATAATATAAACTAAACAAGTGTGTTTTTAGTCTAGACTTGAATACTGAGAGTCAGCCTGAATTACACACATCCGCTGGAAGACCATTCCACAGCTGAGGAGCTCTGTAGGAACATAAGAACATAAGAAATTTACAAACGAGAGGAGGCCATTCAGCCCATCAAGCTCGTTTGGGGAGAACTTAACTAATAGCTCAGAGTTGTTAAAATCTTATCTAGCTCTGATTTCTCTGGAGAGAAAGCTCTGCATCCTGCCGTGGTTCTTTCTACCCTGGGTACTATTAGACAACCTGCTCCTTGAGATCGAAGCAAGCGAGGAAGGCTGTAAGAGAGCAGTTCATCTCTAACAGATTCTGTCTCCTGACAAATGCTGCATAATCCGTCCTTTCCAGTGTCATCCCTCCCCTGCCAACCCCATAACATTCTTTCCATCCTTTTATTTTGGTCCTACTGTCATTACAACCCCCCCCCCCAGACTGCTTTACAAGTTCCTCAAGAATGGAAATGACACCATCGCCCTTCTTTTTCTTTTTTTGGTACTTATCTGTTTTATATGCAGAATTTGTCAGGCAGTGTCTTCTGACGATTTAGCATTTCTGTCCTGAATGTTCTAAACCATTAACTAAAGTGGGAAAATACAGACAGAGGGATGTAACATAGCGAGACGTCGATAAACATGTGGTGTAGGGGCTGTGTGGTGCTTGGAATGCAGAACCTAACTGCGGAACCCTGTGCACTCCTCTCTCTGCTTCCTCTTCCTCTCACTGCTTCCTCTTCCTCTCTCTGCTTCTGAGTGTCTTTGTGAGGACACTCTCATCCACTTCAAGTCCTCATTGCACAGAACTTTTCCAGTCACTAACAGTCTCTCTTTTTCTTCTTACGTGATAAATATAGCACTCAGATATCCTAAAAAACTCCCAGAGTACACACACAGAGACACACACACACACACACACACACACACATTCTCTCTCTCCCCTACTCAACTCACAAATATCGGTTAGAAGCTCATCAGTCACGCAGACAATATAAAAGCATGACAGACTGACCTTGTCTGAGGAAACACTGTAAGCTAAGGGAGAGGGACAGACACAGCAACAGAGACAGGATAAAAAGAGAAGGAGAGCCGGACATAGAGAAAAGAAAGAGGGAGGCCGTGAAGACAGCCCTGGAGAACAAAGAGAGGAGTTACCAAGTCCTGTGGAGTTTATTCTGAGCTGAGTCTTCTTGGAGCCATTTGGACCAGATCAGAAAAGCGTCGTCTCAGACTGAACTCCTCTCTCCCTCACCTGCCTGTCACCTCCACTGCAAAACATCTCTTCTTCACAAGGACCACAGGTGGACTGCGTCTTTAAACCATTACTGCAACCAACTCCTCTGTTTTCCGATCGCAGCACAGTGTCTACCTGGCATCGTCCACCTTTCCTTCTTCCTCGTCATCGTCTGCCGCACCGTACATGGAGAAGGGCAGAGGAATCTTTGCTGGGGACTTTGGGTCTTTCATGCGGCCACCTCATGAGGACACGCTGGGTTCGTGTTGTTGATTGTTGATTATTTCAGGGTTTGTCATGAACATGTAACACAGGACTGAGGCCTCTAGTGCCAAGAGCACGTCTGTATTGTAGTGAATATTAACAGGATGTCATGACATATGTTTTAATACTGCCGTAAGTGAAGGTTGAGAGGACTCATGCCTCAATTTCATGGCAATGAAAAGACTGACGTCAGTTAAATACTGGAAATATTTGCTAAATGTAAGAGAGACAAGTGCTATCTGTTACTGTGGCTGAGTATTATAGCGTTTTGATACATGTTCCAGAGGGGGAACAGCCTTGGAGGGACTAGCCGTTTTAGCATGCTAGGAAATGCTTGGTAGCAGGCCAGTGCAATGACCTCACCTATGGGGAATTACCAGAGGGACGCCTGGCTTTCGCTTAAGCGGGCTGTTGCCTAGTGACTAGTGATACACAGTCCTGCATTGACACATAGGGGAAGAACAAGGCAGCTGCAAGATATTTACTCAGACATGTCCTTAAAGGTATATTTACTGCCAGTAGGGGAAAAATAATAAATTGACTGTAGATAATTTTGCTTTAGAGTATTTTGCTTATCACATAAATAGTTCTCTAGTTCCACCATCCTTTCTTAATTTCCATGCTAGCCTGTAGCTCGGTAGCTACATTTAACCAAACTGAAAAATCCTTTCTAATGTCAGGTTTAAAGCTGGAAGCAACAAGGTTTGAAAACCCTCTATGCTAATGAATATTGTGATTTATGAATCAGTGACTGTCTGTTATAACCCAATATGAACCAAAAATATAACGAGAAGCTGGCTAAACTGGTCAATAAATGACAGCACAAATTTTTCCAGTATCATTTCTTCCAGTGAACCTTGAAACAGGTGCATTTTACGTGCTTACATATGAGGCAGACATCATAAGGGAAATGCCAAAAGGACGAGGAACAGCAATAACACAAGAATGCTGGTCGCCCCCTACAGGCTGCATGGGAACTGCAGGAAAGATCAGGACTGTGGGAGACACATACTTGTTCACTGTAGATGTCAGTGACTTCTCACCAGAGGATGTCATCGTTACGACCTCAAACAACCAGGTTGAGGTCCGGGCCGAGAAGGTGAGCAGGTTCCATTTACAGTACTTTTAGTTCCATTAGCAGGCAATATATGTTCATCAGAGGTGGACATTTCAGGTCCAGAAAATAAAGATCCAGACTAAGATTATGTTTCAACCAACCAGTTGAGTTTAAAGAGTCACAGTCACAGAGTACTCAACTGGTTGGTTGAAACAAAATCTTAGTCTGGATTTTTACTTTCTGGACCTGAACGATCCACCTCCGACGATCATCATGAGCAATGTGTAAATCTATACAGTATATACGTTCAGAAGTTGACATAGGGATGACATAATTAAATGTTAGATTGTAATTTTCAGGGTTTAGGTACAGTGGTTTCACCAATCATGGATATAGCACAGAGGAAGTGAGGTCTAGAGATGTGACTCCAAGTGCGAGGGGAATGACAGGCTGTCGATAAGGAGATTCTGGAGAGAGACCATATTTCTGGGATTGTTATCAGGTTCTGAATAAAGTAAAAGTCTCTTCCATTGTCTAAGTGCATAAAATGGAGAAAAAAATCCATTAATAGCTGTTTGTAAAGCATACACCTCTTTTTTATTTTATTGCCATTCATGGTCCTTTCTTTTTGTTAATCTTTCATCCAAAACATCCCCCTCCCCCTCTGATTCTCCATCCTCTCTTCATTCATCACCCTTTTCACTTTGACCCAGCTGGCAGCAGATGGCACAGTGATGAACACCTTCACTCACAAGTGCCAGCTACCAGAAGACGTAGACCCCACCTCAGTGATGTCATCGCTTGGCAGTGACGGTGCCCTGACGGTTAAGGCCCGGGCCAAACATGAGCCTATTCAGACCTTTCGCACTGAGACGAAAATATGAAGTCCTGCTTCGTTTTCACATCACCCCTTCCTGAAGCCCCTGTACTTATTAATTCCCTCTTCACACTAAGCCCACTCCCAGTGTCCTGCTTGCTTATCATCATCTTCTACAGCAAATCGTCGTACTACTGCCTGGTCCTTGTCTCATATACATATATGATTCACATATGATTACAAACATCAGCCTGGAGATCCTCACTCTGGCTGGCTTTACTATTTCTTATTGGTCACTGTTAATGAAGCTAGATATGCTCAGATATAAAAGTCACAATAAGGATATCTGGACAGAAATGCTCAAGCGTAATACAGCATCCGCTTCAGTGCATTAAGGCCTTACTCATGACAGTGCATGGAAACATGTAGCTTCTTCACAGAAATTAACATTTAAAAAGTTTATTAGTTGCATGTTACTACAGAGTAGACCAAGGTCAGACCAGAAGTGGCACCTATTTTCACTCTTGGTGCCCCTGGAATATTTAAGGACTTTGTTGATCCAAATCAGTAAAGGTGTGTTCCGCAGAACTGAAATAAAGAAAAAGCCATAGATTACACACGGATATAACTTTTTTCCTGTAAACAAAAAAACTTTTTGGAACAATTCAGTCCTCATATTAAACAGCTGAAAATATTGGTCACTGTCAAGACATCAAGACCCCATCTGTGCGCCTTTGCTTGTACGTGTATGACGGTGAGTAATTCTGCCTGTGTGTGTGTTTGGGGGGCAGAAAGACCACATTCCTGAGCAATCTGCTTTTTACTAGCTGTCACTTTGAGAAACCTATATCGCACATTGTCAGCAAGCTTCTCCCGGTACTCCAGCTTCGTACCTCCTCCTATTAATAGGCCTTGTATCATCCGCTCACCACTTCCACCAACACCCTTTTCTACCACTCAGATGTTACATGTTACAAGGCAGGAGTGAAATAAAAATGCATTATATACTTCATGTAAATTAAAAAAGCACTATAAATCTCCGCCAGAAACATGATGTGGACTGGCGGGGAACAGGGCGACAGAGTTTAGGTGGCGCTGAGCTGAGCACCCAGCCAGTGCAGGTCAAAGCCCATGTGCTGCCCAACGATTAGCTTTGCTACGCTGCTGCCTCTCAGAGGACGGCACTGGGCAGCCGTCTGTATGTCGCCTGAAGGGTTGACCAGCACTGCACTTAACATAAAACACCTTTTTTTTTCACCTTTACTATGCATCTTTGGATCTATGAAATTACCGAGTTACAAAATAGAAAAAAGTCAGTACAGTGGGAATTAACAGAACTCACATTTTTATCACTGTTTCGTGTATATTTAGCTTATAACAAGGTAATTTAGCTTATTTCTGCATTAACAGTGAATGATATACCAGCGATCAGAACCTATACCTAAATTTTACATAAGTACACCAGATGAGTCATTGTGGAGTTCAAATGTATTTATCCTTTAGATATAATACATTCACATATCGTCCAGTGTAGATCAGCCTTGAGCTTTATGCAGCCTGGGATTGGCTCCTGGGCCCCACATGACCCTTCCCAGGATAAGCGGGTAGAAGATGGTCTAATGTTGTGTCCTGATAATATCATATATTGGCAAAATGAGAAAGTGCTGGAGAAACTGGGCAAAAATGTTCCACATTGAGACCATAAAAACACTAATTCACCAAATTATTGGGGAAAGCTTTCAGTTTCTATCAAAATCCGGACTCAGAACGGTCATTTGTAATCCTGGCTTCATTACAGGGACACACAGACTACAGTCATTGATATAACTGAAAACACGTTCTAAAAATAGCCCCAACAAGGCTAACCATTAATGTAGAAGAAACCATTACTGTGTAAGACTGCGAAGCATTACTAATAGCAATTTCATTTTGCAAAACATTACATATTCAGCGGGCAAACGCTGGATTATGCATGCACAAACACGCACATGTATTTCATACGTATGTTCATTAAAATGCCCATAAATAACGATAGTATTCCTGTGTGCATGCCAAATCTATGTTAACCTACGACATTTAAACAAATAATACGGTAACTTAATAGCGCCATGAAAAAGTCACAAGTTAACCAGGGAACTAGCAATAGTTAACACTATGCAAACTGTCCTGGTACTGAAATACAGAGTTCTTAACTTGTAATTAAATCACATTCCCCAGAGCTGGGTAAAGCGATCTGCGACGTGCTGCATTTCGAACGTCACTATTGCGTAACAGGAACCGCGCATGCGTACAGATAGACTACCGGCCACTATCAATCGATCAGAGAGAGGAAGATGGCGGTGAATCGAGCCTGAGAAGAGAGATCGATCACCGAATCACTCGATTGGACGGAACGAACGGCGTGGGAATACAGTTATTTAAAAAGCCATCCTATCGACATCTGGAAGCGTCTTTTCCCAGTTACTGGGATATTACCAGGTACGTATTAATAGTCTCCAGTACGCACTAATAAATATCCAGAGTAGGACAGGGCTTAAAGGACGAATTTGGGGACGCAGGCCTCTGCACGCCCGCCATCTTGCCTGTCCGAATCTGGCTTGACTAGGCACGGTGAATTAATCCCGGATAGAGTGAATATAGGGATAGAGGATACATAATCAATACGCTGCATCGTCAACCAAATACTCCTTGGAAGAAATGTTGATTTGTCTTCTCTGTTTCGTTCCCGATTCAGTTAGCATGCCGAATTTTGCTTTAGAGTATTTTGCTAGTTAATCACATAAATAGTTTTCTAGTTCCACCGCCCTCTCCTGATTGCCACGCTAGTCTGTAGCTAGGTAGCTAAATGATGGTTTTTCTTCTGCACCAACATAAATTCGTACAACACTAATTAAACTAACCATTGAGCAAACTGACACCCTACGATCAAAATATTTGTGTGTCGCATTGTTTCTTTAATTTTATTCACAGATAATGCAGTTGTAATGTATCTACTGCAACTACATAAACATGAATCCACTTTTATGAAACTTTAAATATTTATCATTAGAATACCTGTGATATAGCTGGAAACTTTACACAACTAATTAGATATAGGGGGGAGAAAAAAACCTTTCCGCAGGCTATGTGGAACAGAAAAAAACACTTTTGCCCAAGTTAAACACACGTTTTTGGTACTGTGTGTTACAGTGTTAGATTGGATTATTATGCATGTTAATGAATAATATAAAAATCGTTTGTCTAAGTGTCATTTGTAAAATAAACAAAGGGACATTGAGGAAAATGCAAAACAATTATTTTCTTTCACATACTACTCACAAGCAGTCATGTTTGCATAATGTTTATTTTATAATAAACCTTAAGTTATTATGCATCTCTCTCAGCCAGTGGTGTCTTGGGGGGTGGGTTTTCTGTTAGTATTGTATAATTGCATTCTGATTCTGATTCCGATTATTACATAAACAAACTTCTCCATTGACTGAGATGCATTTCTGGCAATTTTTAGGTGGATACATGGTAAAACCATTTTTTAGTGGTGGATTTACGCCGTATACCTGGGTATACTCACCACTACACCTCGGATTTGTGGCTTATTCCTCACCAGAACTGGCGTATATGTCCTTTCAATTCAAAATATTCTCTGTTTAGTGGCTTAAACTAGAAGCACATTCTTGCTCTACAGTATAATCTGTTTTGTGATTGTTTTGCTTAGGAGATTTCCCATTCTGCTCTGCGAGCAGGTTGACTGCTGTTGCCTTTCTGGTCGCCTGCCTTTGTGATGGACTTCCCCTGGCACAGTGGGAAGGTTTTAGAGCAGCTGAACCATCAGCGCCAGCAAGGGCTGCTGTGTGATTGCACCTTTGTGGTGGACGGCGTGGACTTCAAAGCCCACAAGGCTGTTCTGGCTGCCTGCAGCGCCTACTTCCGCACGCTTTTCCTGGACCAGAAGGATGTTGTACACTTGGACATCAGCAATGCCGCAGGTGTGCTTTCTGTTCGCCCCTATTCCTTCCTTTAAGTGTTTCATTATGAATGACCTCTCTGCAATCCACCATAGGACTGGGGCAGATCCTGGAGTTCATGTACACAGCCAAGTTGTGTCTGGGCCCTCAGAATGTGGAGGACGTGCTGGCTGTAGCCACCTTCCTCCAGATGCAGGAGATCGTCAATGCCTGCTCTGCCTACCGTTCCTTTGCAATCCCAGGGCCATACCAGGCTACCAGTATGTATGGAGCAGATTGCTGTGCTACGTTGAATTTGGCTGCTGACATTGGAAAAAATAACATGTGTAGTGTTTGTAATATCCATTCATGCATCCCTCTTCCAGTTGTTTGTTCAGTATAAGGAGCCTCGAGCCCAATTCAGGCAGCACAGGTCACAAGGCAGGAAACACCCTGGGTGGGATGCTAGTCTATCACGCTCACACACTTTCAAACGTGCAATTTATAGATGCCAGTTTACCTGCCTGCATGTCTTTGGACTGTACAAGCAAACCGTAGTTACCTGTAAGAGACCTACTCAATACAGGTAGAACATTCAAACTCTAAAAACAAAGAAGGGAGGCGGAAATCTGCTGACTGAACAACATGCTGCTTCTGTTTGAACAATGATTGCTCTGTTTATTGGTGTAAGCAGCACAACAGGGTAAATAAAGTTTCTTTCTCTACCTACCTAACCTGTGTTGCTGGCCCTATAGTCATAACCAGGCTCTGATCAGAGTCAGAATCATTTTAATGATCACATGACTGTGGTCAGTGGAATTTGCTTTCAGTACTGCATGGCGGGTGAGCTGAAATCAACATTGTCCACAGCAATAAACTTCGGCAGATTTGAACATCACGTTAGACATCAGCATGACATTAGACACTGAAAACTCCGACGAGCGCAATAGACAGTGTTCACAGAATATCCTAATTAGCCCAATAAATAAATATATCAATCAGTGATAAAATTACCATGTGACTTAATTGCTCTAAAACAGTGTTTCCCAACCCGGTGCTTAGAGACCCCCCAGACAGTCCATATTTTGCTCCCTCCCAGCTCCCAACACAACCGTACCTGGTATTTGGTGTTCTGATTGGCTGGGAGCTGGGAGGGAGCAAAAATGTGGACTGTCTGCGGTCCCTGAGGACCGGGTAGGAAAACACTGGCCAAAAAAACAGTTGTTGGCCCTGTCATATAATCTCCTTTCCTAGAAGCAGACAGAGTTGAGGAGCTGGACCCGCCGGAGACAGCGATGCAGGGGGAGGTGGCCAGTACCCGACGTGATGGATCCGGGCAGGAGGTGCTGGGGAGCAGCAAGGACGACTACAAGGCCTCCACAAGCGAGAGCAGCCCTGCCTCACACACCCCGCCCGTGGACCATGGGTCCCCAGAGGACGAGTCCGCCAAGCCCCAGGACCCCCCCGCTGAAGCCTCGTCACCACAACAACCTAGCCAGCCCCCCCAGCGGAGAGGAACGCGCACCTCATCTCGCAGGCCGGTGGAAGCTGAAGAGAAGGAGGCAGAGGCAGCCAAAGAAGTCCCAGAGTTTCAGGATGACCCCACCGACGCTGATTACGCACCCAGTCAGTTTCTCATTTTTCCTCCGTGTCTAAGCGCATGTGTATCTGCTTGGGACAGCGTCTGCATATGTATCCGTGTCGTTTTCACAGAAATCCCATTCAGGTCTGTGACAGAGAGATCGTGCATCAGTACTCGCCGAAGTCGGGCCAAGAGGTCGGCCCAGCACTCCCTCCCGCAGGGTAAACGCCACGCCACCTCCCTTCTGTTTGTTTGAGTTTAAATAGCACCATTCAAATTATATTTAAATTTACATTAGCACATTTTGCAGAATCACTATATATGTAATTCCAATGAGGCAGAACATTATGACCACTCCCATATGAAGCAAATAAAGTTGACTGTCTCATAAAAATGACATATGTTAAGGTCTGCGATATATTAGATGATAAGCTAACTTTGGGTAGCACACGGGATAGCCTTTTTCACGTCTCGCTCTCCTTGACGAGTGTTGACTGCCTGATATCCTGTCGGCAGTCTGTTGTGATTTTTCCTCCTCGGTTCAGTGCTAGTAGGTACTCACTGTTAGTAGGTACTCACTAGGGCTGCACAATTCTGGGTAAAATATGAACCACTTTTTTTTTTTTTTTTACTCAAAATTGAAAATGCAATTTTCTCTCTCGATTCTTGACCAATGTATTTCTGTCTATTATTATTAATATTAAATTTCATTTGCTCTTCATTACAACACCTTCAAGCAAATGATTTCAACAAATGTCACCAGCATAATTTGATTTTGGTTTATTCAGATTAATATTCGATCAATATAGAGTACTGACCTTGATAATTTCTGTAAGAATTCTTTTGAAAACGCAGGGATGTCCTCCGATGCATTTTAGTGTTTGTTAACCTATGCTGGCACACTGCTGTTTCTGCTTATACCTGGGTTTTATGACACGGATGATAGTGTATATCTGTACACAAACACAGTGTTGGGAAGGTTACTTTTAAAATGTAATAGGTTCCAGATTACTAGTTACCCTATTAAAAACATAATAAGTAATGTAATTATTTTGATTACTTCATCAAAGTAATTTAATTAATTACATTTGATTACTATTTGATTACTTTTCTAACAAATGGCTACATTAGGCAATAAAGCAGAAATGTCCCAAACACTTAAGGCGGACCTGCATTGTCTGGAAATATGCCATAAGAGGGCATTTCTGCACATTTAAAAGATGCACAGCCGCAAAAATAATGTTTTATTTTACATATGAGGTTTTTACCAAAAATGATATATTTGGATGTAACCCCTTTGTAATCAGCAACATTTTGGGTTAGTAATTATAATTTAATTACTTATGTTTTTACAGCAACTGTAACAAATTATGGTTATTTTGCAATTTGGTTACGTCACGCTATTACATATAACTAGTTACTCCCCAACACTGCACACACATACAGTATGACATCATTTTGAATATTTGTCTTTTTTAGCTTCTTATTCACATATATTTCTCTTGTGCATCTCCACTGCAGATTCTGACTCAGGTGAGGGGATCAAAGTGACGAGAGAGGAGGAGGAGGATGTGGAAGTGGAGCAGGACGAGGGCGACGAAGGGGGGGAGATGGAAGGGGGGGACACTACGGGGGAAGAGGCCGGAGGTGAAGGGAAGGCGCTGCGGTCGGGGGCCTTTACAGACCGCAGTGAGTCTCGAGTGTATGGCTCTATCACCCACAAGTGCGAGGTTAGGAGCCCCGACCATTTGTGCGTTAACTGTGAGTTCCTGAGCATGCATTTTGGTCTGTAACAGTCTTTGCCGGTTTTTTCATGTGAGCCCAGAAATATACAGTATGCGTTTGTTGCTTGAAATAAAGGTTTGTCAGTGTGCATTTTGGTTTGCATAACTCATTTGGATGATTTAATTCACTAACCACTGATTTTGTTTTAGAGTATGTGTGTAAGTGTGTCCTGGCTCATATGCGTGTGGTTTTTTATTAAGCTTGTTGATAATTTTTCTAGGACTGTGGGAAGAAGTTTACACACACTGGGAACTTTAAGAGGCATATCCGCATCCATACAGGCGAGAAGCCGTTCAGCTGTCGCGACTGTCAGAAAGCTTTCTCTGACCCGGCGGCCTGCAAGGCCCATGAGAAGACGCACAGGTTAGTGCCTGCTTGCACATGCCACTTGGTTTTTTTTCCGCTTGTGTTTTGTGCAAATTGAGACTGGATATGGAATGTCCCCTTTATCGAATGGTTATGGCTGGATTGGCGCAGTCCGGTGAAGCCGTACAGCTGCACTGCATGCGGTAAGAGCTACCGGCAGATCAGCCTGCTGAACCTCCATCGCAAACGGCACACGGGCGAGGCGCGCTACAGCTGCGAGGACTGTGGCAAGCTCTTCACCACCTCGGGCAACCTGAAGCGCCATCAGCTGGTGCACAGTGGAGAGAAGCCCTACCATTGTGACTACTGCGAGCGGGCCTTCTCCGACCCCACCGCCAAGATGCGCCACCTGGAGACTCACGACACTGACAAGGGCCACCGGTGTCCCCACTGCGACAAGCGCTTCAACCAGGTGAGGCCACCGCACGCCTGACTCCTGCCTCTGTGGACGCTGAAGGACGTATGTTTTTTTAGGCTCTTCCAACCACGAGAACTGCCTCTCATCGCCCATTGACCATGAGCACTTGTATCTAGAATTGTGGAAACCCTTCCAATTTTTACAAATTGCCGAACTTTATTCAACTGTCGCTCCAGTTACTTATTTAATCATCCAGTGTATGATATTTGTAACATTCTTTGATTGTAAACATCCATCCATCCTTTGTCCAACCTGCTTATCCTACTGGGTCGCGGGGGGTCCGGAGACTATCCCGGAAGCAACAGGCACGAGGCGGGGAACAACCCTGGATGGGGGGCCAGCCCATCGCAGGGCACATTCACACACCATTCACTCACACACCAGTCACTCACACACCAGTCACTCACACACGCACACCTAAGGGCAATTTAGCAACGCCAATTAGCCTCAGCATGTCTTTGGACTGCGGGGGGAAACCGGAGTACCCGGAGGAAACCCCACGACGACACGGGGAGAACATGCAAACTCCACACACATGTGACCCAGGTGGAGACTCGAACCCAGGTCCCAGAGGTGCGAGGCAACAGTGCTAACCACTGCACCACCATGCCGCCCCTGATTGTAAACATTACTGCCAATATTCGGGTAGTGATTTTGAAAGCGTGATGCCAAAAATGCTAGGTGTTTCCACAATTTGGGCCACTGGTGTATTCCTTCCCTTTTGATATGTGAGTGGCCCACCTAGCCCATAGGGTCCAAAGGCCCATAGGTTCCTTCACCTCCACCTGGACCCCCAGAAGAAGAGGTATGAATAGTCAGCTGACCAAATGACACCTGATCTGTTGTACCTTTGTTGTATTTACTGTCCCCACTTGGACCAGGTGCTGTACTTTTGGTACTTCAAAGCGTTGGTTTTCCACTGGCGTAAGAACTAGTTCTGGTGCCGAATGACATCACAAAGGCGAGGCGGGTTATTTTGTACTGAAATCGAAAAATGGTATTTTATATTATATTACAGGGCTGGACGATGTACAATATTAATACCAACTTTGGATGTTAGGCACATGCAATTCTTGCATTGCTAGTCAGCTAGATGTTTTTTTTTTTACTTTAAATTCTGTGTGGACATTATAGCGCAGGCAGTTTAAGTTTCACTAAAACATTTTTATCTGTTCTTTTGACCAGATCGCAATAATTTATTTTTCTTACTTAGTTTATCGTTGTTTTCCGAGTTTGCAACTTTTTTTAAGATTGCGGTTGTATTGCGAGGCAGGCTATTTGCATAACTAATAGACAAAGAAAGCGTTTCAAGTCTCACCCCAAAGTACTGAAGTACCAACGAAGTTCCCCAGCTGGTTTGGAACTTTAGTACTGGAACTTGACCGGAAGTCAATGGAAGAGCGAAAATACCAAAAGTACTGTACTTTGTGCAGTGGAAAAGCGATGTTTGAGTCCACTTATAGAGGGCTCACTGGTGTGTTTGTTAATGAAGGATACATGATTCAACCATCTCCTGTCCAGAAGTGGTTTTTCTTCCACTGCTCTCTTCTGGCACTTGCAGGGATGCTGTAAAACCCTGTTATACTCTGTGTTCCTGCAGTTGGGGAACCTGAAGGCCCACCAAAAGATCCACATCACAGATGGGCCCCTGAAGTGCAAAGAATGCGGGAAGCAGTTCACCACCTCAGGTATGAGGCGTTCCCGAAGCGGGGCGTGTGGGTGACGGTGCTGGTATTGTCACTGTGTGGTCTGTGCAGGTAACCTGAAGAGACACTTGCGAGTGCACAGCGGTGAGAAGCCTTACACCTGCATGCACTGTCAGAGGGCTTTTGCCGACCCTGGGGCTCTGCAGAGGCATGTCCGCATCCACACAGGTGAGCCTGGCACCGCGTGTAGAACCTGCGCCTGCCCACTGCCCAACAGAGACGCTGATATCATCAGCACAGCTGCTTATAGCTATTTGCCAACACAGATTATTCCCGTGTTGTGTCACCACTCATTTTCATATAGGGGGTGTAGGATGCAGTAATATGGAAATGTAACTGCAACATCTGGAATGTTTAGTCATTTTAAAATACAGACGCTCCTCTACTTACGAACTTTCAGACATACAGACAGACTGTTAGTCCAAATTGTGTTCGTTGGGCTCCTGCTTCCCGACCGCAACATCAATTTTTTTTTCTGCACGCCAATTCCGCCTAGTACGACTGGCCGCTACTCCCACCATGCAGCATCCTAGTGCTTTGTACTTGCGTATATCCTTAAAATGATGTTGAATAACGACTTACGAACATTTTCAAGTTACGAACGGCCGTTCGGTATGGGAGGTTTTTTCTGCGAAAAATAAAATGAAAATGATAAAAAGAAAATACAACCTCCACTTTGCCATTTAGTTTCCAAAGTCTGTGCGCAAAAATCCTGCAAAAATTAAAGTGAAATAGCACCATTTGCATTTTAATTTTGCACTCATCTATGAGTCAGATGTGAAAAATTAAAAACCCTTTTTGTCTTTTCATTTTCCAATTTGACTTTTCATTTCCTACTTTGCCTTTTCATTTTCAAGTTCACTACATGCTAATATGTTAATCAGAGTGGGACGGTGGGCGGAGCCACAGATCACAAAAAAATATTTTGTAATCACGAGATCAAGATCTCCATTATTTTTCTTAAGACACCTTATAATTATAACTTTATTCTCATAAGATGAGATGAAGAAAAGATCTCAAATGAGAAAAGATCTCATAATTACATGATAAATTTTTTTTCTTTTGTGAATGCATTGTGCTTTCAGTGCTGGGTCCTTAAAAATACAAAATTTTATCTACCAAATAATTTGCACTTTGCATACTAGTCAACAAGCATTTTTCGTTGAAATAAAATGCATGTCTCAACATAATAAAATTGACTAAACTTTTAAGTTTTTTATTTTTACTGACGATTGTAGTATACAGTGATGTAGCTGTATATTTTGCATTCACAGTCGATTCTCTGGGTGCCTAATGTGTCTCTGTGTGATTTCATGTGTGATTTCTAGGAGAAAAGCCTTGTCAGTGTCTCATTTGTGGCAAAGGCTTCACCCAGGCCAGCTCCTTAATCGCCCACGTCCGACAGCATACTGGAGAGAAGCCGTATGTCTGTGATCGATGTGGAAAAAGGTCAGTGGAAGTCCCTAGAAAACACCTTTAAAACCTTCTGAGGTCCAGTGTGTCAGTCTATCTTCTCTTCTTGTTGTTTAGGTTTGTCCAGTCTAGTCAACTGGCTAATCACATCCGGCACCATGACAACATCCGACCTCATAAATGTCAGGTCTGCAACAAAGCCTTCGTCAACGTTGGAGACCTGTCGAAACACATCATTATCCACACAGGTAATTTTCATTTGTATATCCTGCACTCAAGCATGCAGTTTCTGAAACAAATCTGCTTAGAATTGAGATCATGATTCTCTGTAATGATTTTTTTCTTAGATTTAAATGTTTATTGCACGTACTCGTTAAACTGCAAACTGACAACAGAAAGGAAATGCTCAACTGGCCATTCAGTTAGGGTAACCAAAACAGCCATAGCAAAAGTGCCAGTGGAGTACTTTTTTTGGTACTTTGATACTTTGGGGAGGGACCTGAAATGCTTTCTTTGCCGAATGGTTATGCAAATAGCCTGCATCTGAAGCACAATAAAACCAAGGCCTTGAAAACAGTTACGAACTCAGAAAATAACAATAAACGAGGTAAAAAAAAAAAATTAATAATAAAAATAATAATGGATGCGTGGACAAAGGAAGTGACTCAGGCTTTAACTGCGATCTGGTCAGAAGAACGAGAGATCTGGATAGCATAAAAAGAAATAAAGTATTTTGGATAATATACTACGGCAGTACAGTATTGGAAAAATTCTAAGTATAGCAATGTGGTTTTGTTGTAATAAATATTGGGGTATTTATATAACAAAAAAGGAGGAGTCTCAAAAACCCATCTAGGAGTGATTTAAACAGCAAGGATGAAAATGATTATGATTGTCTCAGAGTACGCATGCAGCACTCATGCAAAAGCAGTGGAGGTGAACTTTAAACTGATTTTTAAACATATCCTAGATAATTTTGAAAAAGAATAATAATTAAAATGGCAAAACTTGATCATTTTTTCCCCCTATGACAGAGCAAAAATGTTTTAGTGAAACTTAAACTCCCTTTGCTATAATGTCTGTATACGGAATTGAAAGTAAGAAAAGCCTGATCTTAATCTAGCTGACTGGCGAATTAAGAATCGCACATGCATAACATGCGATGTTGGTATTAATATTGCACATTGTCCAGCCCTATAATATACTACAGCCATTTTTCAAATTCAGTACAAAACACCCTGCTGTGATGTCATTCAGTGCCGGTACCAGTTTTTATGTCAGTGGAAAACCAACACCTTCTTGAAGTACCAAAAGTAAGGTACCTGGTGCGGTGGAACCATTATAATTTAGAAATGAGATCGCACAGAGGTGTGCATCGAGATCTAGTTTTTTTTAATGACTCATTGTTCTAATACTCAGTGCTGACATCACAAATGTGAATCAGAGCAGCACGTAATGCAGAGTAATGGCCCTTTAAGGATACTGCTCTCTTCACGCAGAGTAATGGCCCTTTAAGGATACTGCTCTCTTCACGCAGAGTAATGGCCCTTTAAGGATACTGCTCTCTTCACGCA
>JABJVO010000039.1:4083220-4088220 GCA_026770805.1 Boulengeromyrus knoepffleri
AGCTGCTGTTCCGCACCAGGGAGGGGGAGGGGGAGGGGGAGGGGGAAGGGGAGGTGGAGGCGGGGGGCGATGAGGCTGCCCATGCCCAGGCTCAGAGGGAAGGTACAGAAGGGGCTCCAGGAACTGAGCCTGGGGTGCTGGCCGAGCCAGAGACTGTGGAGATGGAGTGCGCCCACCAGGAAGAGTGAAGTAGGACTGAAGGTTCAGCTTGCATTTGCAGAGAGCGCCAGGGGTATCGAGGACTGGCATGTTATCCGGTGCTGGCAGGCTTGCTGCCACGGAAAAGCAGCTGCCATTTTTGTAATGGTGGGTAAAACAATATTTAGCCATCATCTGTGCATCAGAACATGTCAGTGCCAACCCTCAGTTAAATGTGAATTAGGAATCAGAATTTAACTGCTGAGCTGTTTCCCTCCTTCATGGATTCTCAAGGTGCTTATTCCACCGTTTAAACACCGCATTTTCATTCATTCGTTGTAGCATTTAATGAACTGTTGTATAATTCTCACCTAAGACATACTTAATTTTGTCATGACGCTGTATTCTTCCTCCAAACACACTCACTTTAAATGTAAACCTGTGTAGGAACAGGAAGGTTGTCCCTGTTTCTAATTTGCGGCTTTTTAATTGACTTTGGAGAATACCTTTGGGGATAATGAAAATCGAAGAAAGTGGGTAAAACTTAAGTGTATATTTTCCTCTGACTCCACTACAGTTTCTATTCATTGACAGGTTAATTTAAAAGTAACTTTTTTCATACGGCCGGTGAGACGTGCTCAGGTTGCCCCTATTGCCCCTATTGCCCCTGGCTTCGGTGAGTATGCGTGTGACAGAGCCTTTGGTGGGCAGGCTGAGTGCCACCCTGCGGAGAAGTGAGGTCTACCACTGACTGTGTGGTGGACGGAGATCTGTGTTTCATTGCTCTGAACCAAACCCAAAGACAAAGAAAGATTAATTGAGATAAAGGTAGATGTTAAATCCATACCTTTAAACGGCCTAACAAGAAGTGATGCATTTGGAAATCCACGGACAGTTTCTCGCTTTCAGTACTTTGACCATCAAACTTAAGTGTGCTTAATGCATTTTAATGATTAAACCTTTACTTTTTTAAATCACGTGTTGTCACATAGAATGTTTAACTATTCTATGTTTGACAGATCATATTTTCCCAAAATAGTTTTTGAATCACATTCAGGGTCCAATTTCCTGTGTAGGGAATCTGAAATTTTAAATTCAACCGGATTAAACAGAGCAAGTATGATGCTATGTATATTATTCAAATTCAGCAGTGATATTTTACATAAATAGAATTTTATCTAGTATCTTCCACTAATTGGGAAAAAAACGGTTTGGTCTACAAATTGATTTGAACAGGCTGTGATGTTGGTGTGCGTTGGTAGGATGTCTGGATGCTAAGGTACTTGAAGGTACAGATCCACCTGAAGTGAACCTGAACATGTTTGTGAAGGGATGCCTATCAGTTGACACTCAGCCCTTAATGCATAAATCAGAGAGGTATTAAGATACATGAATACCCTAAGGCGGATGTTCAAATGGACTCTTCCTTTCCCAGCCCATTATACTGCCTGACAATTTATTGTATTAACAGTGCACTAAATAAATGCAGAATTGCACTTTGTTTTGGATGTATGGAATTTTCAGTTGTCACATAGAAGTATATCTCAGGATATGTCTCGAATGTACCTGAGGGCAAGGTATATATCTGTAGTGGTCAAATATCCTTATGAAATGATAATAAAATAAATACATAGGCATGAGTTCTTCATTGTAAATATCATATGTGGATTGTGTTAGATACTATTGTAATTCAGGAATGGATAAAACATTTTTCCAGATAAAATTGCATACTTCAACATTCAGGTTATTATATGCAGCTGTCCTGGGGCCTGAATCACAGAGCAGGATTTCTTGCTTAGCCTGATAACTTGTCTGATTTTAGGTACTGCAGTTTAAATGGACTTTATCTTCGTTCACTTACATTTAGCCCAGACTACCTTAAATCTGTGTGATACAGGCCCCTAATATTTAGATTTTTTTCTTTAACATAGCTGTGTAACTATGGTTCATTTGACCAGTGGCATAGGAGAGATATCGATATTTTTATTGGGTGGGGGGAGGTGACTGAACCCAAATTAAATATTGGGGGTTACAATCTCCCCTCCCCCAGTTTCCTGCTCCCCTTGGCCTGGTGTGGTATGGCACAGGGTGGCTGTTGTTAGTCTGAAAATGCTCGCTCTCTGCCTGCTACTCTGTATCTCAATAAAATTTTAACTTTCCTAAGAATTAAAAGGTTTACTTTATTTCACAGTCATATCTTTGTATACCTTGTATTTCATACCAATCCATTATAATTAACTCCCTACTACACCAGCATCTTCTGCAAGGTACTTCTTGAGCTATTCTTGAAACAGTTTTTTTTAAATGATATATTGGTATTTGTTTTGAATTATATATAGTACAAACAATCCAAACCTAATAATGTTGTTAAATACGATGTCAAATGTAATTGTATAACGACGTTCCAGTTTGTTTATTATTTTATTATTAATAATGTCTAGTACGTTGAATCTACATTGTTTTGGCTGGACTCATCGTTAGATGATGAACACGTGGTGCATCTAAATTCGGCTTCAACTAAATGATGTCATATCCGTTTGGGAGTCACGAGCTCTGTGTCAACTCCACTCCTTAAATCCACGCAAGTTGTATTTACATTTTAATTTAATTTAGCGGTAGCCGGATTAAAATGAACTTCTTTAACAGTGGGATTTGTCGTTGCAGTATGTGTGGCGATTTTATGAATTAATAGAAACACGTCCGTATGATATGAGTTAGCTGTCGGTTGCAGATAGACTCCCGAGAAGAAGCCTGAAAACAGTCTACTTTTAAGCAAAGAATCGAAGATACTAGATGTATTTCATTGTAACGAAACAGTTGAGTGTTTAGACAATGTCCATCGTTGTTTAGTAAGAATGTAGTATAAATAATATCGAAGAGGAATATTTTGAAAATATGTTCAGTCTTTCAGTTTTAAATAGCGGCATACTGTGACAAAGCATAACATAAGTAATCTGCGATGTTGAAACCGTACAGCTCACAGGTTTGGTAGATTTTTTCTCCAGAAGTTTGAACATTGAGTTTCCTGGATGTCTCGTTTTACGATGTATGACAGTTTTCGGCATAGATCGTTGTTAAGCGAGAACGGCGTTAACTTCAGATAAACAGTCTTTTCAGATTAAATGTTAGATAGTAAAACCACATTTGACAGCTAGTTTCAATATCGGTTTAAGTAATTATAAATGACCACAGTTTCCAAAAGCATTTTCTTCATTGAAAGAAATTTGCATGGTAATATGCAGTTGGCTCGCATTTGGTAGCTACTTTACTTTAAACTGTTTATTACAATAATTGTGATTCGTTACCTTTGTGCTAGTTAATGGTGATAAACTATGTAAAGGAATCTGTTTTTAAATGATCTTCATTAACTAGGTTAGTTAGGTTGCAGCTGAGTTTTAATGTTTCCCCATGCACTCCTAGAACTGCTGCATTTTGCCAAATATTTTCTTCCCCATAGTTCCCCTATTTTTAAGTAACATGACTCGCTCGTGTGCATATTTATTTTGCTTTTAAAGGTGTAATATTGAAAAGATCAGCTCGATGGGAAAAGTCTTTCCTGTAAAATACTTATCGTTTTTCATAATTTGAGGCATAGTGGAAAACAAACGATAGTCCTACTGGAGAGTATCTGAAATCTGTAGGCAAGGAAGGAGACAAAGGCTCATGGATCAACCCAGAGTTATAGACCGGATCCTGGAGAATATTTCCCTGTCCGTGAAGAAGGTAGGTAACAACTCTTCGGCATAATCTGGACAACACTGTTAAACTGGCATTAAGTCGTCGTCTAGGTTTATGCAGAGGCTTATGCGATAATATAGTATTGGAAAATTGGCAGAAATTACTCCATGTTGGTGTATCAACGGTGATAGTGTTAGTCAGGATTGTTAAGGTCATCCTATAGTTATAAAGGCTTTAGTATTACATTTCCTCACGTGCTTATGTTACATTCTGCGTGACTAAGGATAATTACTGGATATTGGATAACTGAGTGTTGTGCACTGATTTTCATGCAATTAACGTCTATAACATTCCTTTCACCCCACGTTTTAACAGCTTTTCATAATCTCCTCTCACATACTCTTGAGCAGATGTTATAGCACGGTCCTGTTTCGTTATCTAAAGTTTTTTAATCTACTTATTTTGCTTATTGATTTTCTTGTTCCTCGTGATTGTCACCTGTCTGTCATTTGTCAGTCTTTCCCCATTTTTTTTTCTTCCATTTTTCCAGTATAGGGCCATCAGGTCACATGATAATCAGCTGCTTGAAATTTGGATTAGGTCACCCATTCAGACTCTAGCTGGTGATCCTTGTTTAATTCCCGCTTTATGTTATTCTCTGTGATGGACTGTGTTGTCTTATATTGACGTAATTAACCATGCATGTGGCTGCACTGGCCTGATGTATCTCTATTATAATCATCTGATGTATCTCTTATAATATTGGTTGTATTCAAAATAATTTCGCAATTACGATAAAATTGGTCACCAAAGAATTATAATTTTATAGTAGACCAGCATGCTTATTTAGAAGTGTTAAAACATTAATTGTGTACAGAAATACATTGCTTTAAGCTGCATTTGTGGGGAACGTGGTTTAGTAATGCAGGATGCTAACGTTTAACTAGGAAATTTTCCATGTGTAGCTGCAGAGTTACTTTGCTGCCTGTGAGGACGAGACACCAGCCATCCGGAATCATGACCGTGTCCTACAGCGTCTGTGTGAACATCTGGACCATGCTCTGCTCTATGGGTGTGTCAGCGTATTTGCATATGTGTATTTACATGTACCCAGTTTATTGTAATTGGGGTATCAACTACCTGTGAAGGTCATGTTTGGGTTCAACACCTCCCCCTTCTTGCAT
>JABJVO010000039.1:4101717-4115627 GCA_026770805.1 Boulengeromyrus knoepffleri
GCACAAGGCAGGGAACAACCCAGGATGGGGCGCCAACCCATCGCAGGGCACAAGGCAGGGAACAACCTAGGATGGGGCGCCAACCCATCGCAGGCCACACTCACACACACTTATGGGCAATCTGGTAACTCCAATCAGCCTCAGGATGTTTCTGGACTGTGGGGGGAAACTGGAGTACCCAGAAGAAACCCCACAGTGAGACGGGGAGAACATGCAAACTCCACACCCTGGCAGAGACTTAAACCCGGGTTCCAGAGGCGTGAGGTAACAGTGCCAAGCACTGCACCACTGCGCTGCCCAGTAAGAAACATAAAGACTAAAATATACTGCATCAGAAATTAGTGAATAATTTCTAGCTAGCTAGTATAAGATCATAGGATTTAAGGTTGTAAATTTGAAAATAGTTGTTTACAGTAAACTAAATAATATCTAATTACAGAATGGATATATTAATATTTAGTGCATTTCTGGTAATTAGCGGAAACCTAAATTAATAGTTTCATATTAGATAAATTATGATGCAAAGATGTGTATGCTTGGCCAAAAATTTAGCCTCGATTATCTGCCTCACTTGTACATGCTTTAGATGAAAGTGACCACTGAAAGGAAATTCAAGCAAGTGCAGCTACAGATATTAATCTTAATGTTAAATTCCAAGGCTTTTTTTTTACAAAGCCAAACATGTTGATCAAAAAACTTTTTGCCGTTCCTTTTCCAAGACTCCGTTCCTTTTCCTGTACTCATGAATTGTTAGTGCTTAAAGGTTGCTTTTCTCCAGGTTTGTGCAGATATGTTTGTACTCTAAGGGCCATTATCTCCCATTGGGTTTTTTTTTGCATATTCTCCTGTCGGCACTGCGGTGACGCCCCCAGGGCGTAACCTGAAAAAGAAGGTGCTACAGCACTTACTCATTACATAAGGGGAGGGTTACACCCTTAGTGTGTTTGGCAAAAAGGGAAACATGGAACACAGTCTTTTTAATTTACTGTGTGACTCAAATTAAAATCCACAGAAATCCTACAATAAAACTTCATCAAAATGTACGTCACTTTGGATAAAAGCAACTGCTTAATAAATATTATGCAAATTACGCTTATGTTTATTAGTGAATCCATATGCTTTTTGGTCTTATGCTTTTCCCCCACTCTGTTCAAAACAATTCTGTAAAAGACCAAATATGCATAACCAATATTTGTGGTGTAAATGTTAGTGATATTAGTAGCATGGACTGAAAGTTTAGAATGGATTGCTGGCAAAATATTAATAAAAATATTTATTATTATTATTAATAATGCAATCAACTGCCATAATCCAAACAAGCTCATACCCTACAATGTAGGCTGCGATGTATTATTCCAAACCAATTGCTAGTTACTGCCATTACAAATCCGCACATCTACCCAGTTAAGCGTAGAATGGTTACCAGTTAGTCAGGTATTATGGTCGGGTAGTTCTGCCAGTCTTTGCGGCAAGGTGGAATAAATGAATCACGGGCTGAGTCTGAAAATTTGGCTCAGACACTCAGTCTGACTCAGACTGTGTCTGTCTGACTCAGACTGTGTCTGTCTGAGTCACAAATGACTGGGACATTAATGCTTTGTTGCCGTTTCCTGTTGCTGTACACCTGTTCATTTTCAGCAGGTGCCTTTATGGCAACGTGTTCAGTCTGTGGCCCGGGAGGCATTTATGGAAATAGCCGCCCAATAAAAAGTTCCCTTTGTTCTCCTCATGTGCTCTTGTGTGTCAGGGAATTTAATAAAGGCACTGATGTGGGGCAGCATTGCCTTGACACAGAACACAGGGAAATGTGCACTACATCACGGACCACCCACTGGAAAGATCTGGTTGCCATGATAAACAAAGTGCTTGTCACTATCACGAGGACCTGCAAGAAATTTGAGTGGCTGTTGCAGCCGGACAGTAGTTCAGCCAGAAGACGGCACAGAAAGATTAGCGTTTCACGGTCCACCAGAAAATGTGCGACGCATTCAATATCCATCAATTGAGGCAAAGTATTTAAGAGCAGAGTATTCTTGGTTGTCTGTCTTCTCTCTCACTGTCTCTGCACCCGTCTCCGTCTGCCCCACTCTCGCGGGACCGGAAGTACATGCACTGTGGCTTAGGATTGCAAAGACACACTGCTCTCTTTGGACCTATTTATAATCATCTTAATTGACTAAAAAATTGTTTCAATCAGACATTTTGTCTATTTGATTCACCTGCTGGGCATGATGAGTCAAGGGCTAAACTCACTGACAAACAAATGGTTGTTAATCATAAATGAAATTGCTGAAACAAAATTCAGTAATTACCAATATTGAAAGTAATAATGTTTAAACAGATATGGTGTTGGACAAATCATGGGAAGGTATATAATTCAGCAAAGAATGAAAAATCCATGAGTTACAGTTGTAGAATCACTGGGCTAGATTGCTTCTTCAGGTCTGGGAGTGCTTACATCTTTGATTACACACCATCTGCATGCTCTGGGGTTATTTGGGAGCATTAATGAGTGTTGCTTTTTCTGCTTTTGTTATGTCCTGATTATTTTGTTCGGTTTAGTGATTCAACCTCTGGTTATGCTGTACAGGTCTCTGCAGTCTCTATCCACTTGTATGCCTTGGTACACTGGGAGGACCCAATGGATATGACTGTGTCCAGCCAGGCAGCTTCCTGCGGCCACTTTGACTCCAAGGAAGGACCCCTGCTATATCTTGCAGGAACCACATACCTTGGCAAGGAGCAGTGGAAGAGCTGTTACATGGTGCTCAGGCAGGTTTTTCTTCTGGACTCATCCATATGGTCCTGCATATTACTCTCATTTGGTTTTAGTAATATATATTCAGTATGGCAAAAATCATCACGATTATTTTGGTCAATATTGAGATCACTGTTCATTTGATTGAACTTCAAATTATTTATTTATTTTCAAACACTGGATTTCCTTGAACTCTAAATCTAATTCAGTGGAGAAGCAAATAAAAATGAGCTGGAAAGGGCTGCTCTGGATTTATAACAAGACGAAACGAGAGCATCACTGCGAAATGAAATACGGCACAATAATTGTTTCATCTTGATTTATTTTGTTTTAATAATCGTTAGAAGTCAAAATCATAATTTAAAGTAACATTTGTTTTACATAAGTTTACTTCAATATTTGGATTAGTATTGATGTTTTTTTTGTAATTTCTTTATGTTTACAAATCAACCGTATGATTCCCTATGTCAAGGGAATGGTTACCAGCTTCTGCATGTGTTCCTAAAATTGTAATATATTTAATCTTATTTTATATATCCTTTCATTTGTTGTAATGGTTTATACTGACTTCAGTAGCTATAGGCCACACTGCTTGTAAAGACCTGCAGGATACAATATCGCTGTACCTCTGCTTGGCTGTCATTGCTGAAACTTGTCATAATCACAAGTTGCTGACTGTCAATATTCATACTGATTCTTCTGCTTGGACAGCAATGGGACTTTGTACCAGTACGCAGAGAGAACAGATGTAACGCCACTTTTGTCAATCACCATGGGGTAAATACATTATGGCTCCGTCCTTTACTCCTCACCACCCTGTGCAGTGTGTGTGTGTATGTATGTGTGTGTGTATGTATGTGTGTATGTATGGAAGGACAGAGACAGTTGGATGTATGACTGTGCCTGTTTCCCCTGTAACTTCATCGCTTAGCTCCCTCTATACAGTCCTTCAGTATGCCTTATTTCAGTATGCTTTATTTCAGTATGCCTTATTTCAGTATGCTTTATTTCAGTATGCTTTATTTCCCTTCCATGTGCTTTGTCTTTATTACCTGGCAGTCTGAAAATGTCTGGCTAGGGAAAAGGTCAGAAGTAAATCCTTCTCCTGTTCTTCCCTCGGTCTTCCTGTAGGGGGGAGCACTGTGGCGGCTGCAGGCGTTCCCACTCTACTGAGCGTCCACATGCTTTCCAGATTATCCTGACAGAGCACCCCCCACTGCAGCTCAGTGCAGAAAATGAGCAGGACATGGCCATCTGGATGCAGTTGCTCTGTCAGTCTGTGTCCAAAGGGGTAAGGCCACAATAATCTAAACAAATAAGGGGACCTTATGAAGGAAAACTTGTGGTTTTAGGATCAGTCCTCTGTAGATGCTTATCTTATTAGTGCTGTAATTCAAAAAGAGTATTTAAAACTTTGCAGACACATTGCATGGGTGAAGATACAATTTTGAGAGAAATTGCACCAAAACTGAAGCAACACCGCTTTGTGGTAGCAAAGGGAAGGGTGACTGCAGAAGACACTTGATCCTGTGAATGTAATAACTGAAAAATTTGACATGGATCTTATCACTCCACAAGTACATATGGATGAAAATCTACCTCTGATTTCAAGCCCGCTAATCGGCTGTAATGCTGCGCACCCGGTGGGTTACGCCTGCGTGGGCGTGACACTCATTTCCTGAGAAGTTATTTAATCTAGTCATTTAGTCTAGGAAGTCAGCAGAACAAGGATGGACATGTTTTCTTCTTTGCTTCCAGGTGGTTCCTCGGGGAGTGACTCCCTTGCCCTGTATCCCATGCTGCCTGGTTCTGACGGACAGGAAGCTGCTGACCTGCCATCAGGACTGCCAGACCAACTTCTTTCGCTTGCTGGGAGGGGCTGAACTGCATGACATTACAGCCATTTGTCTGGAAATGGACAAAGAATATTGTGTCATTGTAAGACACCTTAATTTCTTCATAGTTATTGAAAATTGCTGGACTCACTTGTACATTGTAGGGGTTTAACATTTGTATTATGTTACTATTCTAAAAAATGCAAAACACTGTAACTGTAAAATTACAGCAACTGCAAAATCCACACTAAAACCACAACAAAACACCCTTTTTAGTTTCAGTCTCAGCTTAGTTACTGTGTTTTACTTTTGTAGGGCAGTATTAACACATAACCCTCATTTTAAGTACCGGTAGTCCACAGTGTCAGTATTTTGCTGGTGATGTGACCGCCTCTTTTCTGCAGGAGTTTTCAGTAGACAGAGCTCAGTTCCTGCCTCCATGGGTCCTTTATTTCAGCAGCTGTGAGGAAAGAGCACATCTGTTGGAGGCCCTGGAAAACAGCTGGAAAAACATCTTTAAGGTATCACTGGCATTAAAAATAAAATTTCAAAGAATTATTCTGTGTTTTACACTGGATTTTTACAGCATCTACCCTCCATGTTAATCACGCACAGGTGTGCCTGCCCCGTAAGGCCATGTTGGATCCCTTAATGCGGGCGAGGTGTAGGGAGGCCATGGGGCTGATTCGCAGTGCTTGGCAGCGCAGTGACAGCCTGCAGCGTGGTCGAGCTCAGAGGGAACCTTGGTGCTGAAGGACAAAGGGCCTGTTTCACTAACCAACACCTGCTGATTGCATGGATAACGGGACCTGGGGGGTGTTCCATAAAGCAGGATTTCTCAGTTTGCTAGGTTTACTCAAGCTAGAAGTCATTGATGTCCAATTAGAATTTAGGTAAGGAACATTCCTATTGGACAGTCATGACATCTAGTATAAGTAAACCTAGCTAACTGAAAAGTCCCCCCAGATCAGTACATAACTGAGATTATAACTAGCAGTAGAGCCCCTGAAAACAATAGGCTGTCTCATTCAGTCATAATTGCATGGAGGTAGCTGTGGCACGTTAAAGTAATTTTGGAGGTAGGACTTCTGCCTGGTGTTGAATGGAATCATAACAGTTCTTCTAGTCAGGAAAGTTAATGTATGAGATAGCAGCTCAGTGTTTGTGTTCATCCCTGAGATCAATGGGGCACAAAATTCCTTTCACCGGGCACTGGTATGAACCAGCCTCAGTGAAAGGCAGAGCATCACCAGTGTATGTGTGAGGTGGATACACTGATGTAGTAAAAACTGGTTCCATCACACCACAGTCTGTTGCTAAAACTGCTTCCCCAGAACATATAGGTATGTTTTATAAGTGTTGGATTGGTGAACAGCCAGAATTTTAATATTGACTTAACTCCTAAGGTATCCCAGGTCACTCTAGTGGACAATATTGCTGCTTTCCCTCAAGCATGTAGAATCTATATGATGCGGTACAGGGCACGGCTTGTTGGTGCCTGATGCCAACCCCAAAAAAAAAAAAAATGGCATAAAATGACATGATAAAATGTCAGGAGTCAGCTGCCCTGGTTACAGCTTAGTACACTAATGGGAATTGCTTGCAAAGAACAATAGTAGAAAGTGTGGAATCCCTCATTGTCAGTAGTTTTCTTTTGTGTACAGTGACTAATAGACTGAATACGAGAGCGCTGATGTTTTCTTCAGTGCTGTTATACAACTGTGCCATACAGAAGTGCTAATGTAGACTGTACTGCACATGATTTGGGGGATTTACACAGTTTAACTGATGTGTATGAATGAGAGCAGGAGAATGCAAGCAGTGGTTGCTTCAAAGACAACGGTCACTTTTTGTGTGCATATTGCATGCATATTTATTACTTTTTAAAATATTAAGTCACTTGCATGTTTTGAGCTGCACTTCAGAATTGCTTGATGACCTTGAAACTTGTGATGACTAAGAAGGGAGTTAGACCTGCCATCATAAATATTTTAGTAATGAAGAGGAGTTGATCAGGGTACACATGAGTAGCGTATGGACATTGCTGGACAATGATGGAGTAAATATTTTTCACTGGTCAAGCTTCACCTTGAATGTAAAAATGGTTATTCAGCCATTCAAGTTTTTATTTTGTATGTAACCATTTGAAGTATACAAATACGGTAATAGGATTAAATAATCGTATCCTAACAAAAATATCCTTGTTGCATATTAAACCTTGCATGTTGTAATATTCCATCAATATAATGTATATATGTACAATGTTGTGTAAATATGCAAATAAAGACATCTAAATTGGTTTCCCAGAAAATTGTGTCTTCATGCTCTAAAGCCCTGTATCACCCTCAAATTGTTTGCACAGCCATGTGGTCCAACCCATCTGCCCAAAAAGTTCAGTTTCTGAGGAACAACTATAACTATGATGCTGTATTTACTT
Source organism: Boulengeromyrus knoepffleri (assembly GCA_026770805.1). Classification (NCBI taxonomy): domain Eukaryota; kingdom Metazoa; phylum Chordata; class Actinopteri; order Osteoglossiformes; family Mormyridae; genus Boulengeromyrus; species Boulengeromyrus knoepffleri. The sequence continues at coordinate 4,108,748 of JABJVO010000039.1, forward strand.
TTAATAAATGAGTGATCTGTATGGCAGGGGAAATGTCATTGCAAGATGTGTGGGAATCAGGCCTAGCACAACTGACTAATATTGAGCAAATTCACTAACCTCTAGGATCATTATATAAGATTTCAGTTTTCTGTCACCTTGAAAAATGTTTCCAGACCCTGATTATAACATGTACTTTATCTGTATGTTTTGTCTTGAGAGCTGGATTAGAATGTTGAATCTCATCTTACTGAAAACACTGAAAATGTTGCATATTACAAAGCGTTATATTAACATTTAGAAAAAAAAATTCTTGCATTCAGAAAAGTTTAAGCACAAATATATAATTGTTTACCACATTTTCCCGACATCACTGTAAAATAGTGCATACAGATCACAGAGAGTGGTTAATGCTTAACCTGATTCTGGGTTTTCACAGAGTAAGACATCTTAATTGTGGGCAACAAGATTTACAAACAATTGTACATTATACATACATGTATAGAGTCATTACACACATGCTCATTTTTCTAGGGAAGAGTGGATACATTCTGTGCAGTTTGGGAATCAGCTGAAATTGGGGTATAACTTTTTATGACATGCTGAAAAACTCATTTTTAATCCCAGTCCAGCCATAATTTTATATGAGTAATGAGTCAGTTGTATGAACATGATGTCTTCTCTAGTAGCTTGTATTTTTCCCCCAAGACGGTTATTTCAGCTGGCAAATGTGCACAGAACAACCAAGAGTGTACAGCCCAAATGCTGGATGTAGAGGCTGAGTGAAATGGGAGTGGAACGTGTGCAAAAGGGTCATTTTCCCACAGGAGATGCTGTAGAAGGACAGAGTTCCGGCCACCCAGTCCAGATAGACTCCTACTCTGGAGGAGGGCGGTAAAGCGATGACACTTTCCTGTTTATTGTGGTAAGCTGAGCAGCTATTATTGGTGCAGCACAGAATCCAGGACTTATCATTAGCTCCGAGCCGACAAACAGCAGTGTCATCATTCCTGCCTATCTCTTTGTATGCCACTCCTATCTCAGCCCTATTTCCAGTCCACTCAACCTCCCAGTAACATTGACCAGAAAGACCCTGGCTACACAGGACTTGAGGCCAGGCGGTGAATTTCCCTGGGCCACCTGGCCTATACTGTCTCTCTCTCTCAAATGTCACCCTTCTGTTGCCGTCAGACAGAGACAGAACTGTATGTGGTGTTTTGGGATCCAGTGTAAGCTCACAGACGTCTAAACAGAGGAATAAAGGTAAATACTGATTGTGATAATGGCATATCACATATTCCTATTACTTTACAGCAAGAAACACCAATTCCAAAGACTATAGCACACAATAATACATTCAAAAGGACTAAGCCTTAGACATCATACCAGTCACAAATAATGTGTTTCATTTACAGATACTGTATATAATTGATACTTTATTGATCCCCATGGGGAAATTGTTTTTACGCCTCCCTCAACTTGCTCTTGGCAGAGTAAGTTGTCCGTGAAGGGCAGCCACCTGTTGGGGCACCCAGGGAGCTGGGGGTTAAGGGCCTTACTGAAGGACCCACAGATGTGCCGAGGCTGGGTTTGAACCTGCGACCTTGTGATTACAGGCACACAGGCTTAGCCCACTGAGCCACACGCTGCCCCTTATCATTAGCGCCAAATACTGCAAAGCAAATTATTTGCTATGCCAGCTGCTCTAAGGTAAGTACACGGGTCAGAAAAGAGACTGAATAATATACTGAAGTGCCTAACATTAGATATGATACTGGCAAATCAGATCACATGGGCAACATAAACAATGTGAAGTACTGAAGGGCAAACAAAAAATGCTGCTTATGCTTTTTATATTTTCTGAAAAACGTAGGCCAACGTTGTTGTTAACTAGACCACTGCTTTTTCACAAATCATTTCATACATATGTCAAAATATTACACTAAAAGTAATATACTTACTTCAAACTCAGTTTGAGGAAATTTTAATAATATTAAATGGGTAGAGCTGTTCAGTACAAAATGACTTACACTTCCGTAACCCAAGTCCAATACTGGACTCGTCGCTATGATCCGCACTGTGGGGGAAAACGGAAGGACAAAGAGTCACTGAGGTCCAAGGCCAGGCAAAAAAACCCAGAAATTTACAATGAGTAAATGGTGAAAATGATATCAAAGAGAAAGGGAGTCCAAGCATCTGAAAACACTCCCACCTAATCACTAAAGCCGACTTGCAGTTCATGACAAAACAGTACTGAGCAAATTCAACAGAAGAATTTTGGGCAAAATGCACGTTTAATATCAGCGCATTCTCGGCTGTGCATGCTGATGACACTGATGCCTTAGGTATCGGAATTTGGTACAGAATGACAATACTGAATAGTATTCAAGCAATTTGGCCAGTACCAAAAAAGTATCAAAATTTGGTAGCCAGCCCTCTTCCTGACCCGTATCTGCATGGCTGATTGGATAATTGTATGAATAAACAGGGTTGCAGGAGCTCCTAATAAACTACGAGTTCAAATACAAGAACTCGTGGCCATAGGTGGAAATTAGCTGGAGGACATTTTAAACTGGATTTAAAAAAGCACTTCTTCACACAGCATCTAGTTAGTGTATGGAATAGTCTTCCTGTTAGTGTAGCACAAGCTAAAACCTTGAGTTTCTTTAAATCAGAGCTAGATATGATTTTAACAACTCTGAGCTTTTAGCAAAGTTCTCCCCAAACTTGATGGGTCGAACGTCATCCTCTCATTTGTAAATTTATGGTCTTATGTTCTAAGAGATCAGTTCCTTCTATTTTCCAACTACGTATCAAGTACAGGGTCAGAGACCCAACATGCTATATAGTTCTCACCTTCTCAGTCTGCCACACACAAAAAACAAAATTTCTCACCTCATATTCTCAGATTCCATCTCTCCTCAGAATCTTAAGAGCACATCAAGAGCACTACAAAAGTAGACCATATACCATTACCCTTTGAAGCTGATTTTGAGTAATAAATTTTGTATCCATAGCTGCACAGGCATCCACATTTTGCTATTTATTACATATCGGCACTATTATGTTGTAATATTTACTGACAATATTATGCAGAAATGTCTTTAATTGCATTGTGAATTAGCACTTCGTATTATATATATCGGGACATATTTTAAAAATCATTTGATTCTTCACTGTTCCTAAAATTACAGATTCCATTTCATTACATATGAAAGGACAAGCTACCATGCAGTCTCCCAAATTTTAAAATTTATGACATGTATTGTCTAACAGCTTATCCTGATCAGGGCGACAGCTGGAAGGCCGGGCCCTGTCCTTTGCAACTTTATCCACGACTGCGACGGTTGCAAGGGAAATTCAACATGGGAACCGCTGCCATCACACCGTTTCATCCTCACTTTTATTTTAATAACGTTATATTGATTCGGTGCACCAGTTTAGAAAGGACAAGGAAATGATTTCTATTACCTGTTAGCTTACCAGCGAATCTGACCGCAAAAAGTACCGGTAGGAAACTGAAGCGAATAACTTTGGTTCCTAAGGTACAGGCAGAATGTTTCTATAATGGTACTACTACTAATAAGTGTCAGACGGCGCACAGCAGGACTTCTCAGTGAGGTATTTCAGTGAAAAGCGAATGCGGCGCCTCCTGCCTAGGACGGGGATGGGGATGGGGATGGGGACCGATTCAGGCGGCTGAGCGAAGTTTCCAACAGGAACCAAAACACGGTAACCAAGGGACAAAGCCTAGAGGCAAAGTCAACAACTGTGCAATTACATGAAACCAGGAAGATAAAAAGGATATAAAGTTCACGTTTATGGTTTGTGGCGACAGCAGTGAATAGTTTACCCACATCAAACAATCTATTTTTTTAAAAACCAAAATCCTACAGGAATCCTATTGGAATATTTTTAAATACAAAAAATGAACCAGATCCAATTGGAGTTAATCTCCAATTGTATTTTTCCTTATAGAATTGTATTTCCTATTGGATTTTTGAAAAAAGAAAATCCTATTGGATTTTTCTTGCATGATTCTTGTAGGTTTCTAATAATGAATTGCATAAAATAACATCACAAAACAAAGTGTACTATTATTTTTAAATTTCATTAAAATGTTGAATGCTGTTCCTTTTAATAAAACCATGTTTATTTTGAATGTTAAAAAACACATTAACTCTGAAGTCGGCAGTCATAACATGTTTGTCAAATTCTATCCATAAACGCATCTCTAACAGCATGCAGTGCAGTTCAGTGAGTCGGTTGGCAACAAGGCTATTACAGTAGGTGCAGATTCTGGGTTCTATAGAATGTGTGTGTGTGTGTGTGTGAGAGAGAGAGAGAGAGAGAGAGAGAGAAAGGAAATTATATATTCTGCCAAAGACGATATAGTAATGAAGTGCAATTTTTCTAAGACGATATTATATGTGTGTGCACCAGTTACACACCTGTTCTAAACAAATTAAAGGTAATCTAAAAGACTGAAAATGAAGTAGTTTACCTACTGTATCACTAGGGGATGCTGCCAAATTAATCAATCAACAGAGATCGACACAAATACATCAAAAGTATCTTGTACACCAAAATACTGGCATGGAAGAATGTAATACAAGTAATTTGTAATTTGAAAACACAAAAATAGATGTAAGACTTGTACTCTGAATGAATACATGATGAATATTTGTACTCTTGCAGCCCTGGTAATGTGTAATATTTACAAAATATACAGCTTGCCCTAACTTTAAACAGAATACTAACATTGTGTTTCTATGTCTTATAGTGTTTTTGTGAAATGAAAAATGACTTTTGTAACATTAGTAACATAATAAGAGCTCAATATGCTGCACATGCGGCCGCGGGCTGGGGCTGGGGCTGGGCTTTGGGGGGGATCGAGCACCAAACCGGATTTCCTTGGATTACTAATCATGGGAAAATGAAGTTCACAATGACCAAGCCGGGTCCAACAGGAGGTCTCATGCAATTTATTTTCATCTAGCCAAAGTCAGTGATAGCCTAAATTTAAAGGCCTGTAAGCCTGGTGATGAAGGTTCTTAAAATGTCTGAAATTAAATTAATATAATGATACATTTTATTAAGATTTTAAGTATTTTAAATACATAAAGTACAATCGCTTGGAGTATTTTGTTAAGAAATACACTAGATTTCTTTCCAAAATACACATTACAAAATACTCAAAAGTAATTAAATATGTATTTTAAATACTTTTAATTGAAATACTGCCCATCTCTGCGAATCCGTTTTTTATTTGCTCACCTCCACATCTCGAGGCAGGTGAGAATTGGACAGGGGGGCTTTTCTGCCTGTGACCACGGCCACATTGCCTTAGATCCGTAGTCATCCTGCATCTCCTTTCCTGCACCTCTAATGCCATAAGGAGTGCTCTCTCACATGATGCAGCTCTTCAAGGTAACGATCATTTCAATCAAGCACTGGCTAAGAAGGGGGGGATACACTGGACTGAGAAATCTTTAACATAGATTTAACATCTTTATCATATGATGATAAAGATAAATAATGCATAAGTGATTTTAAGATTTACTAACCTTTCTGGATAATTTTTGACGGGCCGGATTCATCCCCATATTTAACATCGCATAGAGATCCCACAGCACAAATAGCATTTACAATGTTATTTGTTGGTAAAAATGTCCCATTTCGGAGGCTCCTCAATCCACTGAATGAGGATATACACGTTCAGGAATCTGGGAAAGAGAGAGTGTGAAATGGGGACAGGAATACAGAGCGCAAGGGTGCCGTCGACACTGATTGGAAAGCAGGTTATACCGTTATACTGTTTGTACACATCTCATGTGCAGCTATCCGTTCAGAGACATTAGCAAGAGTAGCTAACCTAAGCGAACATACAAATAACTCCAATGACAGCCGGATAACAATTTAGTGAGTTATTAACTTTATTAGCCAACACTAACGTTGACAGTCATTCTAACGTTAGGTAACGTTAATTAATGACAGCTAACTAGCGATATAATTTTAATGTGTGTAACATACATAGCAAATATACTGAGAAAATAATACAGTAATAATGGTAACATTTCTACTAGATGTACTTAAACGAACGATATTCATTTGTTACTCACTCAGGCTTAATTTTTGGTCGTCTTTCCCGTGGACACTTTCTGAATTCTGCCTGGGAACTTGATTAAGTGACCGATCGAAACAGTCACTTGGTGAATTGTTTCCAACAATTTTCTATATGATTTTTTCTCTTTTTTTCGGGGGGGGGGGTGACCTTCACTGATTTTTGTCAAACGAAGACAACTTCTTACTAAAAATATGAGTTATGAATGTCATCTATCATGGTTTATAATAGCATACTTGTTGCAAAGAACAAATAACCATTTTAGTAGTGATGGCCAAATGAAGCTTCACTAATCATTAAACCATTTGCGGCATTTTTGATCCCATTAGATTTGATCCCACTGGTTCAAAGAATAAAGCACAAACTATTGCTTTGAGCCTTTTTTGAACATTGCACACCATCTAGTGGGATAAAAAAAATACTACAAATGGTTTGTGGCGCTTCATTTGGACGTCACTACATTTTAGGCAACATTTAGGCTGTTTTTGTACTGTTGCCAAAGACCCATAGCTGAGGGATCGAATGCCACAATTAGTGAGAGTTTTACTTTCCCATGCACTGGTGCATATGTACAAGGCGGCAAGCAGTGAGCACTGTAAAATGAAAGAAAAAAAGGCCTTAAGGTCAGTATTTAACATGCCCCGCTAATAGACAAGCAGACAGACATTTAGTCTTATTATCTATAAACCTGTATTCCACTAAGCAGGGGCCTGTTTCACAAAGCAGGATTACTTGCTTAGCCAGATAACTTGCCAGATTTAAGGTAGTCTGGGCTAA
>JABJVO010000039.1:4124284-4147898 GCA_026770805.1 Boulengeromyrus knoepffleri
CACCATCGGGTACGGGGGTTACCGCCACGACTGGCACCGACCACCCTGCAGCCACAGCTCCGTACGGCCGCTTCCACTTATCCACCAAACACATACTCCTGTCAGGACAGATGCTTGCCTCAATAGCTGATCTGTTTCAGAAAAACACTAAAAATACAGATAGGATGCAGGTCTTTTTTGTCTTGGGTGGCAGGTGTATTTATTTGACATTATTTCTCCCAGATTTTGCCAGCGTCTTTGTCTGTCCTCTCTGTCTCTCTATGTCTCATCTTATCTGTTCATCTCTTTATTTTTCTGTGTACACTGGCAGGTTTCTACACAGCCTGGCTTCTTCCAGCAGCAGTAGTTGGAACGCTTGTGTTTCTGTCAGGAATCATATCGATGGGGACCAATACCCCAGCGTGAGTTTCCAGTCATTTCGGTATCGCATAGCAATTCATTTTTACGTCACTGCTTTGTGGGAAATTTGTCATGATTATCGTTGTGGAAGCTGTTACCCTTGTTTATGGTCTCACAGTGCAAAAGCAGTGCACCTCTATTGATGTTTCGACTGTGATCTTTTGCCGTGATAGCCATTAACAAAGACATCCCCGGGTTGTGGAATAATGGGTGCATTATAGCACTATGGAGATTTTCAAAATGGATAGCAGAATATAGTGCATAGAACAATATATTCTGAGCATCAATATTTCCATTAATATAATTCTCAGGGTGTGGTCAGTTTAACTTAGTGACTTTTAGATAGTAGCTAGGAAAGTTCTCTGCCGTTTCTATTTACTGTTTACATAGTTTCAAGTTTGACGTATTACTTGTCACACATGCAATCATGCACTATGCTGCTGTGTAGTAAAATGATTTTCCACCTGGTTCCTGGGTTGTGCTTGTGGAAAAAGGTAATACAAAGAAAACAACAAAATTGTATAAAATATGATAAAAAAAAAAAAAAAAAACAAAATAATAGAATCGTTGCAAAAGAGACAAGAAAAATAGCAGTCTGTCAACAGCTGGAAGAGATGCGCGATGACAGTGGATTGGTAAAGTGCATAAAGTTAAGTGACTTGTTAGCTATGGAAGTCCTCATTCAGAATAGAAACATCTCGATGCCCTAGTCATGCCCAAGTAGAATAGTCAAGCAAAGCTTTACTGTCATACACAGAGAAATGAAATAGCATTCATCCTGAACCCAGTCATAACAGGACAGACATTACAGTGGTAAATGCAATTTATTTCGTACAATTACTGTACAATTGCAGGAACTGTACAAGGGAGACAGAGGGAAGACTAGTACCTATATTTCATACCTAATATATCAAACACAGCGCATTAGACAAACAATGAAAAGCCACACTGCATAACACCTGAAAATCAGTGAATGAAAGTCTTGCCCATGGACTAATTCCCCTGTGTTTTGTAGTATGACTGTTCATTGTGTGTCTAATGTGTTTGTCTCATGATGGCTCAGTTCATGTCTGCTCTGAGTTGGATGTGAGCTAGAGTAATTGTCCGCATTAGGTTCAGTCTTCCATGTCAGTATCATAAGAGCAAAATACAACCATTTACCTACAGCTCTGTTTCTGTTTTTTACTGTTGTGATTAACTACTGCTGATAATCTTCTCTTCCTTATTACATACTATCAGTGGTCTGTTTACCCTTTTTGTTGTTGGAAGGTTCCAACCATATCTGTAGATTTTTAAAAATCTATGCTATATTTCTGTTTATTCCTGCAGGGAGGAGATCTGCAGCAGCGGGGGACATTATCTCATGTGTGCCCTCTGTGACACCTGCCAGACCTGGAACTTGTCAGACACTTGTCTCATGGCAAAGGTATGCAGGCGTTAATGCAAGCTTATGCAGCGTGTATTTTTTTCTGCTGCCATTTCTGTTAATGATAATAAAGCAAAAGAGGTCTTTTCATACATTCCAAGCTCTGCCGTCTCTTGTGTAGATGGGCTACCTTTTTGACCACCCAGGCACAGTCTTCTTCAGTGTTTTCATGTCCTTCTGGGCTGTCACCTTCCTGGAATACTGGAAGCGCAAGAATGCTACTCTAGCATACCACTGGGACTGCAGAGATTTCCACGAGGAAGAGGTGTATAGGCCCTAGTCATTCTTTTCTATTAATTGCAGTCACCGTGTACAGCATGTGAATTATTATAACAGTGTAGTTGCTGTGTGTGTATTTTCCCCCATTCAGGAGCGTCCTAGGGCAGAGTTTGCAGCTATGGCACCTGCAATGGAGAACAACCCTGTGACTGGTGTAAAGGAGCCCTACTTCCCAAAAAGAGCACGACTCTCCCGCATGCTGACAGGCTCCATGGTCATCGTGGTGATGGTGGGGCTGTAACAGCTTATTAGAAGGGGGGGTTAGGTTTAAGTTTGAGGAAGGGAGAGAGCAGGGACAAGGTAGAGGGGGGTTGAGTGGGTAACAGTGGGCTGGAAATCCCTTTCTCTATTGACACTTTTCACCAAAATTTGGCTTCCATTTTTTAAAACAGGGTAATAAAATCTGCATTTGTTATGTGCATCTGGTAGTTTCATTGGATCTTCAGGTTTCTCTTGTACAAATTGTTCTAAAAATTGATTTTAAAGAGATTAAAAGTATCTGGTTATGTGGAAGCCATTGATATGCAGGTTCTTGGTTATTCTGATACCTAGGGCAGAGATTCTCAAACATTTTTATCCCATGGCACACCTTCATGAGGATGGAATTCCCAAGGCTTTTTTTCCACTCAAAATATTGACTTATATGCCCTCATTAATGTAGAATATACTGTATTAGAATGTATATAGAAGTTATATTGCATCTCAAATAGACTCAAAGTCACAATAAAAATGACTCAAAATCACATTTTTATAAAAATAAATCTAGTTTTTATTTTTCATTAGGAATAACTAGGTTAGATTAAGTGTTGTGACAAAATCATGTTAGCAAAACCATATTTTTAAATTAGGCTTAGTAACATGAATCAACAAACCAATGAAAAAAATAATCACAGTCAACTATGATTAATTGTGATCGATTACACCTTTAATTGCGATTGATCACACCATTAAAATTATGGCTGGGAAATTCATCACATTAACACATAGCATTTATTTTATCCTGTAATTTCTTTTATCAAATTAACGCATACATCATTCTGATACCCAAATGAGAGAATAGTATGAGCAAAGATTTTTAATGGAGACTTAGAATATTCCTTCCTAATTGTAAACAACGGGAGAGTTTAGGTTATGACATTGCCGAATATCCCAGAATTCAAAGGAAAAAATCAAAGCTTTTTGGTAGTGTCTCACAGGGAAGCTGATATTACCTGATTTATTTTATTTTAAAGAATTGCCAGATGGAGGCATGCATTGGATAAAAATATCATGGTTTGGACTGTTTTATTTAATGAAAGCTTATACCTTAAAACCTTAAGATCTTTCCTGTTATTAAGTGCACCTTCAATGATTGTTAAGCTTCTGCCATTTGCTAAATAGGTTTTAGATTTTAGATTAATCATGCAGTTGGGCTTAAATAGTGTTTCAAGCCACCATTTGAGTGCATGTGATCATAGGTTCATATTGGTGTTTGATTATTCAATGCCTCTTTGAAAGCGCTAAAATTCAACTGAGCAGTATTTTTGTTGGGAATGTACATCACAAGTTCAAGAAACTATTAAATGTTAAACTATGACCCATTCTCACAAACTTACAATGGAAAAGTTACAATGGAATACATTATTTGTTTTTCGGGTAGGGCAATTGATAACCTTAAATATCTTTGCTCATACTATCCTCTAATTTGGGGTTAAAAATACTGCATCCATTAATGCAATAAAAGAAATAATGATGAATAATGACTTCAAAATTAACGCATAATGTTGACAGGCTTAATAAAAACTTTGTACAGCATTTACATTACATACAGCGTAATGCATTATGTTAACCTTCTGATTTGGCTGAATAAGGCATTCCCTGTTAGGACAGAATTCCATGGCATTCCAGGTCCACTCCTGCGGAACACTGTTTGAGAACCTCTGACCTAGTGACAGTCTGACCTTTGAGAAAAGTTGCATGGTATATTAACACATGTGTATACACTGTATAAATAGATCCAGATTAATCGCTTGTTGACCACTTTCCCTGTAGCTGTCTGTAGTTATGATTTTCCTGGTGACTGTCATCATGTATCGCATCATAGTCAGTGGAATGATAAACCATAAAGAAACTGCTGTTCTGCGAACTCAGGTAGGTCATGTGAAACAATGGTAGCTATTCACCTTATCCCTGCATAATCTCTTCTTACATATTTGCTTGGTGCACTCTCTGTTTGTTACCATCGATGTTTATGGGGCTGGTCTAGGTGTGTCTTCTCTACTCTAAGTGTGTCCTTCTGTCTGAATCTGTTTTTTTGTGCATGTGGGTGTGTGGCACCTTCAGGCGGGTAACATTGCCAACATCTCCAGCAGCATGGTGAACCTGGCACTGATCCTGCTGATGGGGCAGGTTTACACTTCCATGGCCGAACAGCTAACTAAGTGGGGTAAAAACATTTCCACTATTATGTAAAATGCCATTCACTGTAGAGAATATTTAATGATAGGAGCTGCATACATCCTAGGAACGGTATCATCATGATACAAAAGGCTTCATACACTTGGCTGGTGTCTTCACTGTAAGGTTAGGAGATTAAGAAAATCCATATTTCTAAGCCAAAATAAAGAAAAAATGTCCACCTTATTCAGAAACATTGATTTTTTTTTTTTTACAGAAATGCACAGAACCCAGACGGACTATGAGGATGCGTTCACCTTCAAAGTATTCATTTTCCAGTTTGTGAATTTCTACTCTTCCCCATTCTATGTGGCATTCTTTAAGGGAAGGTGAGTTAACTCCCCATGCTGCTAAACTGGATACAAGCTGAACAAATGGACACCATATGGCCACATGATGTAACCCATTTTGAACATGTTGCCATACCATTTAACTCCATGAAGTTACTTAAGGGAGTCTAGTTCACTGAATGAAATTTCAGAAACTTCATAGCCAGTCTAAGCCTATAATATACTACATTGTAAGATACTCTTGGAAAAATTATACTAGGCACCAGAAATACATGCAGACCTGTAAGAAAGAAAATTAATCTGAACCAAAGAATTCATTGATAAAATCCTACATTTATATTATACATATTGTCCAAAGTGATTTACAAGTTCAGCAAATAGCATTGTGTAAACCTGCTGTCAAAGAGTTGACTAAGCTGAGCTTACAATGAATACCCAGGTATAAGTGTAAGCAAAGCAAGACACTAATAAGTCTACTCAAGGGCCAGTGAGTGCACCATAAGAGCAACCAAAGAAGAATCAGGTTAGTAGAGGAATTCATGAAACAGGTGGGTTTTAATGAGTATCTTTAAAGAAGAGAGGGAGTCTGATGACCAGATGTGGTTTGGCAGCTCATTCCACTCTGGGGGAACCACACAAGAGAACCCTCAGGAGTGACACTTCTGAAACGGTGGAGGGAGCTCCAGACAGTGTTGGTTTGCTGACTGAAGGCTGCGAGATGGGACATTGGTCTGAAGGAGCCTTTTGATGGAGATGGGTATCTGTTCATTAATGGACTTGTAGCTAGCACCAAGGACTTGAACTTGATGCAAGTACCAATAGGGAGCCAGTGAAGAGAGACGTGAAGGGGTGTAACATGAGAATTCCTGGACTGCGTGAATATCTGCTGCTGCTGCGCTTTGGATCATCTGCAATGGTCTGATTGCACAAGCTGGTAGACTTGCTAGTATAGAGTTGCAGTAGTTAAGTCGTGTGGTAATAAGTGCATGGACTAGAAGCTGAGCTGCAAACTGAGATAGAAAAAGCCTGATCTTCCTGATGTTACACAGGGTAAGTCTGCAAGATTGGGAGACCACTGTTATGTGTTTGGTCATCTGTCATTGTCCCTAGGGTCCTAGAAGACCTTGAAGGAGACATTGTGGATGATCCAACCTGAACAGTGATGTCAAGGTGGATGATAGGGCTGGGAGGGAAGACAAGAAGCTCCATTTTGGAGAAGCTAAGATAGAAGTGATAGTCCCTCATCCAGGCTGTAGTGTCAGAAGAGGATTGCACCAAGGACAGAGCCTTGGGGAACACCGATTGTTACCTGATGTGATTTAGACACCATTGCATCCCAAGTCAATTGGAATGATCTGTCTGACAGATACAAGTCAAACCAGCACAGAGCACTCCCTGTGCAGGCTACATCAGCATCGAGAGAGGAGAAATCCTATAGAGATGGCTGGGAGGTGTAGACTGAAGCAGGGAAGCATGTGGGGCAGAGAGAGCGAAGGTTATGATGGAAGGAAGATCGAGGAGGGGTGGCTGAAGGCAGGGTAGGGAGTAACAATGTGAACTGAGCAAAGAAGTGATCAGAAACATGAAAAGGGCTTAACAGGCACGTTGTTAGGGATATGCTTCGGTGTATGGATGAGGATTGATCTTTATCCCCAAAAATCAATCCCAATAATTAATGTCCAGCCTTATCAGTAGGAGTGCAGAGCTGGCTCAGGCTAAATGAGGATAACAGCATGAGGAAGTCAGAAGCCTGGGCTTTATCAGGATAGATGTTCAAGTCCCCAAGAATGACAAGTGGTGAGCCATCATCTGGGCTGGCTGACAGAAGCAAATCCAATTCTTCAATAAAGTGGCCTAGTGGGCGATAAATAATAATACACACTCTGGCAGGGTTGATGATGGTAAGAGTATGGTGTTCAAGTGCACAGTAACTATAAGGAGGACAGAGAGGATAAAGTTCCAAGTATTGGAAATCAACAAACCTGTCCTCCCTCCCGGCCCAGTAAGACAAGGAGTGTGGGAGAAAGACAAGACAGCAGATAGTCCAGCAAGAGAAGTGCTAGTCTCTGGACAGATCCAGGTTTCAGTGAGAGCTAGGGTGTGAAGTGCCGAATGCATATCAAGGGCAGGGGTGAAGTTAGCCTTGTTCACAATGGAGTGGCAGTTCTACAATCTGATGTTGAGGGAGGTGGGGTCAAAGAGTGTAGGGACATTGTATAGGTTATGAGGGTCGTGTATCTTGCTGGTATGATGGTGAGAAAAGCATGGGGGGCAGACAACGGGTAAATACTGGAAATCCATACCGAAAAGTAAAGAGGGAAAGTGACAGTACTACCCATGCTCAAACTGACAAGACAAAAGTGGATGGCATGGCCTCAGAGTACCAGAGACTACACACAAATTAGTGCAACCAATATTTGTAGTGCAAGCTAAAACCCTGGGTTCCTTTAAATCAGAGCTAGATAAGATTTTAACAACTCTGAGCTATTAGTTAAGTTCTCCCCAAACGAGCTTGATGGGCCGAACGGCCTCCTCTCGTTTGTAAATTTCTTACGTTCTTATGTTTTTTATTACATCTGAATTCAGGTACTAACTGTTCTTCCTGAAACCTGAATTGCTTCACTACCTTACTACAGATCACCAGATAAACTAAAACAAAATCAGCTACTAAGTAAACACCAACCAGACGAAGATTCCAAACAGTACAGATGCTTTCCAGCTTTACAGAATGAAAGAGAACAGTCGACATCCAAGTGTTAATGTCGCTGGAGTGCTACTGTAGTGCAAGCTGAACTGTACCTGTATTTAAATATGTAATATATTATGAATATATTATCATTAAGTAGCATATTGAATGAGTTTATTTAAGAGTTTAAGTTTCCTATATTTATAAGTTTGTTTTTATCTTAAGATTCGTGGGATATCCTGGTCACTATGGAACCTTGTTCGGGATGAGAAATGAGGATGTAAGTTCAACTTTTTTGTTAATTCTGATTAAATGCATATTAATAATACCATTAAACCTCTTCACAGTGTGTGTGTGTGTGTTTGTGTGTGTGTGTGTGTGCGTGCGTGTGTGTGTATACATGTGCGTGTGTGTGTGTGTGTGTGTACAGGCAGTTCCCAGGTTATGATCGAGATTCATTCCCTGAGTTTATCTTTAAGTTGAATTTTTAGGCAAATTGGAACAATAATAATGTAGTACATAATAATAGTATCAATAATACCGTAATAACAAAAGTAACTACATACGGTACTGTAGTGTACCTCAAGCCGACAAAGCACTGAAGCTATGCAATGTTTTCATAAGCATTACAAAGTAGTGTGTATGTTTGTTATTACGAACCATTGATTAACATAACAGGGCTTTTGGCAGTAAATCAGGCGTTCTTCACCAGGGACTGCCTGTATATATGTATAACGTCTATCATTGATTCATTCATCTACCAAAATACATTTTGAATTGAAATATTTAAAAATGCTTCATGTCAAATATCTAAATGAATCATTGGCCCCAAGGCTATTTGACTACAGATATTGAGGGAATGATTTGAATTGATTCATTGATTATTATTCAAAATTCAAACCTTTCATTTCAACTTCACTGAAAATTATTTATAAATATCACCATGGAAACTTAATTACTTGATGTAAGTGGAATACAAAGAAAGTCAAAACATTCAGAAAGAATCTAAGACCATTATTTTTTATTTTTACTATTAAACCAGGAGAACACACCAGTCTAAAATTCTCAAAAGGCCAACTACTGAACTATATATAAAAAACAAACACATTAAAGGAAGTGCTACTTGATGGGGGAGGGGTGTTGCTCATGGTGAAACCTGCTAAGTTTGCAGGCACAGAATAATTGTTTCTTCTGTTATAAATAAAAGATCTATCTGCAGGCCAGATTTAATAATGAATTTTAAACATGTCATGGGCTGGTAGTTTGAGACCTCTTCTAGGTGGTGAATGACTCACACAAAATGACTCTTCATCTATTGCAATCATCTCCATTATTGTAGTAGGTTGACATATGTGATATTTCATGCATCTGTAAGGCTAACATTACTTTTTACTTAGCTAGCTAGTTAGCTACCTCAGGGTATTAATCACCACTGCTTGCAAAAATGATGACTTTTGTGCTACAAAACAGAGCCATTTCGCGGTCTGCACTAAAAATGGGTGAGTTTCCTGAAAGCAAAGCACAGAGATTATCTAGTAGGGCCTCCTTAATGAATCTTAATAAGCCTTCCCCTGCCATTCTAAGTTTTGAAAATTTGCATGCTGGCACTGCTATTTTTGCATCTACCTGCAAAATGTGAACATGAAAGCACACAACCCAAATGTAGGTGTACCTTTATTTTACCTGACTGTTGCATAATATATAATGGCACCCTTGATAGGTGCCACTGTAATGAGATAACATTATTCACTTCACCTGTCAGTAGTTTTAATGATATGTCTGTACATATTTCCTACATTGTATGTTTGGGGATATCGGGCCATTCTTCAACATAAAAATTCCCCTGATGTTTGAAGGATGGAGCAGTTGGAAATTTATTTCACACCGTTTCGGTCTGACGTTTGGGGAGGCCATGGAGATAGATACGAAGAAGAAGTCAATCCTTGAATTAGTTTATCTCCATCCATCTATTCATCCATCCATCCATCCATCAGGTCAAATACAATATGCCTGTTTCTCTGTGTATTTCAGTGTGGACCTGGCGGCTGCCTGATTGAACTGGCCCAGCAGCTCTTTATCATAATGGTGGGGAAACAACTCATCAGCAATATCCAGGAATTTCTCATCCCGTAATGCTGCTCTTTCTAATTTTGTGGCACCTGTTGCTTTGTTACCTGCAGTATTTTTCCTAGTCAACATTAACCTTTGTTCTACAGATGGCTTTCTTGGGACATACTTAACATTCTCCTCTATATAATATGACATATAATGAAATAACCTTCATCATCATTCAGACTGAGTCCTGAAAAATTTCAATAATATACTCCTGCACAATTCTCAATGGCAATCATATCGCACTTTTCAATCTTTCTTCAGCAAACTAATTTTTATTCATATCAATGACACTATTTTCAATATTACAGGTCTTTACATTACAATACAGCAAGAGAAAGTACTCACAAGCACATGCAACTTCTTTACTGAAATAACACTATACAGTACTAGGGATGTAACGATAAACGTAGTATCGTGATAAAAAAAATATATCGACACCGTTGTCGGACTGTTACGATATCAACCACGATATCACATGGCTATTTTGGTCGTATAAGCTCTGTCTCAAAAAATACATACTACATTAATGAATGCTTTGTGCTCTAATGGCCGTGTGTAACCCACATGACAATAGGTCAGTAAATCCATTACAAAACAACTATTTGAACAATAATTTATAAATTGGCCAAATAGAAACAAAAACACATTTACAGTATATTAACAGTACTACGGAGCCCCTCTGGTGACATAGGAGAAAAAAAATATATTACGTGGCCACGAATTATAACGCATGGCCATGAGATAATTAAGTGGTGGCCACGTCTTTCTAAAAGCGTGGGAACGACTTAGATTTCCTGGGATGCTGTACGCTGCTCTAATGCACTTAATTGTCGATAACGCCTTTAGGAAGTTAACATGTGTCTTCTCACAATTATGTTATCAATTAAAAAATTATAATTTCTTTATAAAATTATACTTACTTTTATCCACTCTCGAAGGTGTCCATGTGTTTCCAGGCATTCGGAAATCTCGGGGCCACGCGTTATTAATTCGTGGCCACCACTTAATTGTCTTGCAGCCACGCATTATTGTCTCGCGGCCACCACTTAATTATCTCGTGGCCACGCATTATAATTCACGCAATATTTTTTTTTTCTCCTATGTCACCAGAGGGGCTCCGATAATTTATCTCCATAAGAAAAAAGACGATTGTATGCAGATTGTGAGATGATGTCACGAAGTAACGTGGAGAGCGCGGGTTGTTTTTTTGCAGAAACGGTTGAGGCTGGCTACAGCAAGTGCTGCCATATGATTTAGAATACACGTGCACTGTTTTCACGCATTTTTTTGCGTGTTAGTATGTATGGACGTGGCCTATATTTCACCCAGTAAAAACAGACCCGGCGGAAAAATGGCAGAAAACACTACTTCGGAATTGCAGATTGTGTTTTGATTAAAAGATCCAGCTGCTGCAGTAATAATTAATATTTTATAAAGGAACTACTGACTGCTTGTTTTTGTTTTATAATTACATGCATTGTTCAGTCATTCATTGCAAAGGACAATTACTGCTAAGTTCTGGCAAAGGCTTAAGGTCATAGCTGGATATTTCACTAATAATGAAAAGCAGAAGCACTTTATGTTAAAAGGAAGAAGTAATTTGATATAAATAAACATGTTGATTATTAAGAGTTTTTTTATCTTTTTAATATCGTGATAATCATCGTATCGTGAACCTTTTATCGCAATATTATCGTTCAAATTTTTGGTATCGTTACATCCCTATATAGTACCAAACAAAAAGAGAAGTCACACAGTACTGTATAACAACAGCATAATGGTAATACAGAAACAACAAAATGGCAACATACTCTCACTGCAATTTATGGAAAATATTCTTGGCTAATAATGAAAGTTTGCTGAACTATTTTGCATGCCGTGGCTTCCACAATAGTTACTTACATACCTAGATTTGGATGTAAAATTATTTCAGCGGGAAACCACAAGACTGATTTTGATCAACAAGACTTAAACGACTGATAGTTATGCCAAATGAGGACACTTGATCGATTTGCAATTTTTAAGAAATTTTGTTCTACTGTGCACAAGTGACTTAATGGTGCAGAGGCCACATGCATTGTTCTGCAATCATTAACTTTCATTTGATAAACATGGAAAAGAAATCAGTACCATGTTTCATTAGCTTGTAAAAGCGGAGTAGTGTTTTATTAATGATGTTATTTATGTAAATGTAGAATTTGCTCCATTTTCTCCACACAAGGAAGATAAAGGCATGGCGACAGAGGCAACAGCTATCTGGGATCAGGGGCACACAGGTACCCCGGGAACACCATCGCTGGGAGAAGGACTACACACTTATAGAGTGCGAGGGTCTCTTTGATGAATACCTGGAGATGGGTAAGCTAACGACATTTAAGGAGATAACAGATTTTAAGGATACATTTTATAATATCTAAGGCAAGATAATATTTCTAGATGATCTCATTGGTTCTTCACATTTACAGTCATGTACATAAGTATTTGGACAGTGATACATTTTTTATGTACAACATCTGTTTGCTATCACAACAGATTAGAAATGAAGCATTCAAAATGAGTTTAAAAGGTAGATGGTCAGCTTTAATTTAAAGCTATAAGCAGCTACATTGGCTAAATTGCAAGGAAGTTATAGTCATTTTTATACATAACCCCCATTTTAAGTGACCAAAAGTATTTTTTTGTCTTTTCCTTGGCTAGGTGTGTGTTATTGCAACATCACCTCATGCATAACTGAGCTGATAAAAGGCCTAGACTTGATTCTAAGTGTAGCATTTTCGTTTGGAATCTGTAACTATTGTCAATCAACAATAAGGACCAAACAGGTGCCAATATCAGAAAACTAGGCCATCATTAGACTGAGAAAACGAAACAAACCAATTGGAGAGACCATAGATACATTAACTGCTTGTCTTATCCAGGGTCATGAGCCTATCCTAGAAGCTACAGGCACAAGGCAGAGAACAACCGAGGATGAGACGCCAATCCATCACAGGGCACACACACACACACACACACACACACATTGGTGATTTGGCAACTACAATTCACCATAGCTTATATTTGGACTGTAGGGGGGGCACCAGAATACCCAGAGGAAACCCTAGGATGACACAGAGAGAACATGTGAACTTCACACGCATAGACCCAGGGCAGAGACTCAAACCTTAATCCCAGAAGTATGAGGCAGCAGTGCTTACCATTGTATCACCATGCCACCCTGGCCAGATTACTTCTGGAAGAATATTCTTTGGATGAAACTAAGATCAATCTATAACAGAAGGATGTGAAGAGAAGGTTATGGAGAAGGGAAGGAACGGCCTGTGATCTGAAGCACATAACATGATGTCTGAAACATATTGGAGGCGGAGTATTGTCATGGCAGGGGACCTAAGTCACGAGTGTTTCATGAAAGCAGCAGGATGAATTTCAAAGCCACACTATCTGCTCAGATTCAGCCAAATGCTGCAAAATTAATAAGACGTCGCTTACAGATGGACAATGACCCAAAACATTCTGCTAAAGCAACCCAAGAGCTTTTCAAAGCAAAGAAATGCAATATTCGTCAATGGCCAAGTCTTTGACCTAACCTAAACCCCATTGAAAGACCAACATACAAGAAGCACCTGAGGACAGCTGCAGAAATGGCCTGGAAAGTATCAATAGGGAGGAAACCTAGCTTTTGGTGCTGTCCATGGGTTCCAGACTTCAGGCTGTCATTATATTTATGGTTATGTTAGTCAGTCCCTCCAGAATTTCACAATTCTATGATAGCGGAAACAAAATCCAGAAAACTGTACAAAATTTGCAACAGCTTAGAACTTTTCAAATTTAACACAACTATAACTGTGGTTTCAGTTATCCACAGATTGCTGTGGGCTGAAAAAAAAACTGGAATATTCCAAATGGGTCATAAGTTTCAAACCAGGTGCCAAACGAGTACACGCCCTAACATGGTGAAATCTGCCCTCCCAGTTGTGCCCAGTACACTCACAATGACTAAGATATTTTTTAACAAAAAAAAATTCTCATTACAAATCATGTACAGGTACGTGATATAAGATTTTTAATTGTAAAATGTGTAACAGTATGTTTTTCATTGTTCCTTGGTCCTTCGAAGGGTATAAACAGCATTTACATTGCTCCATCATCCTTTGATGCATGATATTTTTTCATTGCTCTATCATCTCTTGATAATGAGGCTAAAATGTCAATCTCCCTTTCAATCGCGAGTACAATGCTTTACTTACTGTATCATAAAGTACAATGTACTTTATTATTACTGTATTTAATGTTAGTAATGTCTAACTGTGCATGTGCATTATATAAGTCTGACCATAGATACAGTATATGACTGAGTCCATGGTTGTTGAATTCAGAAAACACAAATAAGAATGAGCACTGAAATGTGATATAAAATTAAATGAAAGAAAGTAATTATATACAGTATCTCACTTTCTTCAGTGGTAATAATATAACAAAAATCATAGTTTGTGTCTTTTACCCAAAAAAAAGCAAATCCACAAGTTCCATTGCAAATTGCGAGAACAGCTGCTGAAAAATGAACTGACTGCAACAATCACAAAAAACTCTGGTTGGTTTGTCCAATTACTTCTGAGCCCCTGAAAATGGGGAGACTATGTACGTAAATCGCAGTAATTCCTAAATGGCTCATATGATATTTTTATTAAAGCCCGTGAATTTAAGCTGAAAGATCATACTTCAATCACGTCTTGATTGCTTCATTTCAAATCCATTGTGTGGAATTGTGTGACCATCCAAATACTTATGGACCTAACTGTATATCTTCTAATTTATACTGGCTGGACACAGTGTGATGAAGTAGGGCTAGATTCCTACTAATTGTGTGGTCAGGATTTGCTTACAGAGTTGGAAGGCTGAATATTTTCATCTGCTTCTTTGGCAGTTCTCCAGTTTGGCTTCATCACCATCTTTGTCGCGGCCTTCCCACTGGCCCCGCTATTTGCTTTGCTTAACAACTGGGTAGAGATTCGTCTGGATGCCCACAAGTTTGTATGCGAGTACCGGCGTCCTGTGGCTGAACGTGCCCAGAATATAGGAGTCTGGTTTAATATACTGGAAGCCCTTTCCCACCTAGCTGTCATTATCAATGTGAGTCTACCTCCAACGGATTGTAACCAAAGGCTTGCCCAGAATAGCCATATGGGCTCTTGGGCATGTGCCCAAGGGTACGACATCCTCGGAGGGCATGAAGCAGAGTAACCCACCATAAGCATGACCCCCGGTCCCATTCACAAATTCACACGTTAAAGTGATTTAATATCTAATATATTTAATATGATTGTATATTGTTCTTTTAATATGGCACTCACTGGAAATCAGATGTAATGTTTTCCCTGTGTCAGATGCTAGATGCCTATGTATGTGTGTATGTTTAGGCACTGTTTAAACAAAAATCAGATATCTCCTTTTTTGCAACAATTTCCATGGAATGTACTTACTTTATATACACATGTATACGTGTGTGTGTGTGTGTGTATATATAATACATATAAATATGTAACTTTGAATACATATATGTATGCTGCTATCTAACATGATGCTATTGTGTGTGTCTGTCTGTCTGTCTTTGTTTATGTATTTGTTATGTGGAGTGTGCAAAAGGCACTATATCTCAAAGAGAATTTTTGTTGGATTATCTTCTAGGCTTTCTTGATTGCCTTCACCTCTGACTTCCTCCCTCGGCTTCTGTACAAATACAAGTTTGACAACAATCTGATGGGTTATGTCAACTTCACCCTGGCCTACGCACCTCTAAACAATAGTTCCTCTAATCACATCTCTTCAGACAACCTCTTCAATGCCACCATATGCAGGTACCTCTACTGAGAACACCAAGCTGATGTGAGCTGCTGAAGACAAGCTAAACAAATTATAATATTCTAATTGTACAGATTAAGCAAAGACGTGAAATGTAGCGATAAAGTTCATTCAGCATATTAGATAGTTGCTGATTTGCTTAATGCATTTTATTGTGTTTCCCCCAGATATAAAGCCTTTCGAGACAACAATGGCAGTTACACATTCTTCTACTGGGAACTTCTTGCCATCAGACTTGGTTTTATTATTGCTTTTGAGGTAGAAAATTCGTGAAAATGTCTTTTCTTTCTTGGGCCATTTTGGGCTTTTCTTGCAGTAATAGGCGTTTTCTGAAGCTCCTGTTTAGGTTCAGTCTGCATCATGCTGACATTTATGGTTCTTTCTCCTGTTGACCAGCACGTGGTATTCTTCATCTTGCGTGCCATTGATTGGATGGTCCCAGATGTGCCAGAATCGCTGGAACTGCAAGTGAAGCGGGAGCGTTACCTGGCCAAGCAGGCACTGGCAGACAATCAGGAGGCCCTGCTGGTGAGTCACTAGAGAAGAAGCAGCCAGTCTGCAGTACAGCACCTACTATACTTCCTGGCAGTTTAGGGAACAAGTCACAGGAATGCCAGTGTGTATTCAGAATCATTTCTTTCAAAAAAAGCTGTTGACTTACCTGTCCTTCTAAAGTAAAATAAGCCAAAGTACAATGGGATTTAGGCTCATGGAAATGTATGTGGATTGTTGTGAATTCAGGGACATCGTTTGTTATGACTGTCCTGATGATTCTACAATTAGGTCTGCATGATTTTCATATTTCTGGTGTCGTGCATAACACACCTAATAGAGCAATAATCTTATTAACGTCTTCAACTTAACTTTTGAAAGCTACTGGGTTTAAGGGTTACCTACATACCCAGCTGGTTCAGCTTTTTCCTATTTTTGCTTTACACATCCTGCCTTCTTCCTCTGGTCCTGAAGCAAGCGACGCGGCTTCTGGCCCCATGAGCCGAGCTCCAAGGGAGAATCTGGATCAGCACGTGCAGCCGAGGAATGTGTGCTTGCAGTTTGCCAGTCAGCCTGACCGCATTATGTTTTTGAATGCATGACCTCACTTAGTTGGCACTTTCTTTATAAACTTCCTTTCCTCTTGGTGATTTTTCAAAAGACGTATGTTGTTTATTTTTGAGTAAGGTTTGGAGATTAAGAATGAGTCGAATAACACAGTATAAAATTATCCAGTATTACAAATCGTTTTGTAGATAATCATTACAAGCGCATGCCAAACAAAAGTATACCTCCTTTCTATATTATTGTGATATACATATTTTGAAGACATGTTCGAAAGCTGTTCTCTCTTATAATGTACTATAAAAACTATATTAGGTGCAGTTTTGTTTCAAAGTAAACATATGACTGCTTGGCTATAGTTATTTTTCTTTTCTATTTGCATCCAGTTGATGCCATGGATTCATATTTTGACTGCAACATAAATAATGTTTGCAAATTTCTTCTTCTGACTGCTGATGTTACTCTGCCTAATGAATTATACTGCAATTAGGGAGCATTACTGATAAAATAACTTGATTAAATTATATATGTACATACACACACACACACACACACACACACACACAGTATCAGTGAAAACTTTGGACTCGCCAAGCCACCTACAAAGGAGAGTGATAGAGTGTTGCATCACATGATTTGGCCACCTGACCTAAACACAGTAGAAATGATTTTGGAGGAGCTTGACCAGAGAGTGAAGGAAAAGCAGCCAATTAGTGCACAACATATGTCAGGACTCCCTCAGGACAGCTGGAAAAGCATCCCAGAAGGTCACCTCATGAGACTGGTGTAGAGGAGACAGTGGGGGCAGCCAGTCCCTGGAGCAGTTGGGGTTAAGGGCCTTGCTCAAGGGCCCAATGGTGGGATCACTCTGCTCCCAACCCACATAGCAACCCCCCCCCCCCCCAAAAAAAAAAAGAAAATATTTTGGTCAGTCCATATATCAATCTTTATAAGCATTCTAAAATGCAAAGAAATGTACAAAGTAACCTTTATATGGGCAGGTGTGTCCAAACTTTTGACTAGTATTGTACAGTAGTACCTCGACCCACGAACAGTCCTGTTCACAAACAAATCGGTACTGGTTCGCAAACCGTGTTTCAGGCTGCGAAAACACAAACATCCCCCAAAAGGGTCCATTGAAAGCGCCCCAAAGAACCACCCGAAACACGAAGAAGTGTACATTATGCCCAAGAACGGTTGTGGAATGTATAAAAAACTTGTTGTAGATGTATGTCTCTATATCTCTTCAGAAGCTGAATATCTGAAAAAAGAAAAAAATAGCAATACCTTTCAGTGATTGATAAACATGTTTGTGATGGTTTTTAACAGTCACATATTTATACAGTAAGCCATCGTGCATTCGCGCTTCATGATTCACGAATTCACAGATCCGCGAAAATTTCATTGGAACTGAACTTATTTGCGATTTTTTTTGCATATCTGCATTTCTTTTTATGTACATGCTGTACTGTACCTTTACAAGATGCGAATCCCATTCGCAAAGTTTATTCCCTTTGAAACTGAACCTGCTCGTCCGATCCTCCCGTGTGCCACGCCCCCTCATCTACCTCGTGTGGAATCCCCGTGTGATCAGCTGTTTCCAGTTGCTGTCATTAGTCCTGTGTATTTCAGTCTGCATTTAAGAATGTTTCCCGAGTCCGGTCATTAACGTCATTTTGAGTTTGCTGCCTGTTCCATTGTCCTGCTTGTCTTTACCTTTTGATTAAACCCCGTGTTCCCCGATTCCTTGCGTCCTGTCCCTGCTTCCCCGGTCCGTGCCCCGGCAATATGTGACAGGAACGATAATGGTTACATAAATATTAGAAAATAGTTAATTTACTATTTTGTAATAGTAAGTACACATTAATGTAAATTCAATGCACAAAAATTATAAATTTCTTGAAAGGTGCTAATGTTTACATACATATAGCCACTTTTAAATGAAATTAAAGTGTTTTGGGAGCATATTTAGGGTTTAAACTATAGAAATAAGTACATATTACCATTTTTAGTGACTCTACCAAACATCCGTGAATCCTCATTTGCGACGGGTTCTGGAACGTAACCTCACGAATGTCCGAGGTCTTACTGTACATAAAATTACAATACTTCATTAAAAACATAAATTATTAAGTAATTCCTATCTAAGTGTTGTATTCTCCATTCACACATAGTGGCAACTGCGTATTGTTTGTTTACAGTACAAAGAAAATCACGAAAAGTAGACAGGCCTACAAATTTTAGGCATACATGTATGAAAATAATGTACAGTATAATTTAAAAAAATCACATTTTCAAAATTACTGTATTGTTTTAAATGTTAATTGTTTAGTTTTTTTTTTTTTTTGGTGGTGGGGGTGTTTTGTGGTTCTTTTCCATGTTTCAGCGTCTTTCGAGCGACCAGCCCACCAAGAAGCCTATGCTCAGTTGTACTGTTTTATTTAATTTAGCATTATTTGTGTATAATTAAGGTTATTTTAATTTAAGTCTATATTCTTGGTCACAAAAAGACATACAACATTGAAAAAATTAAGTGTTTCTAAGGTTTGAACGAATTATTTACATTTATATTATTTTAAATGGGAAAAATTGATTCTGGTCGCGAACTTTTCGGGTCACGAACTGAGTCCTCGAACGAATTAAGTTCATAAGCCGAGGTACCACTGGATATACACAATATAGACAGAAATATTGGGACATGCCTTTTAATAATGGAATTCAGATCTTTCATTCAGATCATTGCCACAAGTGTATAAAATCAAGCATCTTGCCATGCAGTCAGGTTTATAGACTTTGTGAAAGAATGGTCAATCTGAAGAGCTCAGTGAACTGTACTCTCATAGGATGCCACCTTTGCAATAAGACAGTTTCTGAATTTCTTCCCTCCTAGATATTTCACGGTAAGCTGTTAGTGGCAATATGGCAAAGTTGAATCATTTAGAAACAACAGAAACTCATCCCCAAAGTGATACACCACATAAAGTAGCAGATATATAA
Organism: Boulengeromyrus knoepffleri; assembly: GCA_026770805.1. Lineage (NCBI taxonomy): Eukaryota > Metazoa > Chordata > Actinopteri > Osteoglossiformes > Mormyridae > Boulengeromyrus > Boulengeromyrus knoepffleri. Next base: position 4,143,828 of record JABJVO010000039.1, read on the forward strand.
CAGTCATATAGTGAATAAAAGTCAATGCCCTGTTGACTTGATAACTTCCAAACTTCCTCAGACATTAACCTCAGCACAAAAACTGTGCTCTGGGAGCTTCATGGAATGGGCTTCCATGGCCAAGCAGCTGCATGCAAGCCTCACATCACCAAGCACAATGCCAAGTGTCGAATGGAGGGGTGTAAGGCACACTGCCACTGGGCTCTGGAGCAGTGGAAACCACCCGTGATTGTGGAGTGACCAATCACGCCTCTCTGTCTGGAAGTTTGATGGAAAAGTGAAAAGTCTAGGTTTGGCGGATGCCAGGAGAATGTTACTACTGTAAAGTTTGGTGAAGGAGGGATAATGGCATGGGGTTGTTTTTCAGGGGATATGACTGACCGCTTAGTTCCAGTGAATGGATTTATTTAAGGCTTTAGCATATCAAGACCTTTTGGACAATTCTATGCTTCCAACTTTGTGGGAACAGTTTGGGGAAGGACCATTTCAGTTCTAGCATGACAATGCAACAGTGCACAAAGCAAGGTCCATAAAGACATGGTTGGGTAAATTTGGTGTGGAAGAATTGTGTGTGTTTGATGTTGATTTCTCATTTATCTGTTTCCTTAGGCTGAAGAAAACCATTTCAGGTATGATACACACATTAGTGAACATGGATAGGCTTAGAAAGTGATAATCAAAAAGGTAAATTCTATGCTTGCTTGTGATTGATTCTTAATTTTTCAACTACACACATTAATTTAAAACATAACATGCAAAATGACTATGGTAGGACAGAGATGATTTATCTGTGGTAAGGAGAAAAGGACGAGACACGCAGGGCAGGGTGTCTGCAGCAGTCACATTGAGAAGCACTGACACGGTCTACAGTGAAGGTTTAGGTCAGGCACCCCATCAGGCCTCAAAGCCAGATCTCCATCACCAAAGACTGCAACAATAACACTGCAAAAGCAAAGCGCTGTGCTCACTGGCATTGCAATCAAAGTGTCTGCTTAACAGCAGTAATGCTATCTTTGTCACACACTAGATGATTATATTCCAATCTGTTTGGTTTTCTTTTAAAATCTGTTTCGGGTCGACTTTTTGGGCCTTAACTGTGGGACGGATGTACATGACTGCACATGGCAGGTTCTGAAGAAAATACTTTCCAACAACCTAGCAAGACAGCTCCACTGGGGTGGAGGTCAATGGAAAAACATCGTTGGGCTTCCTCCAGCTGACAGAGATTGTGATTGGTAAGTATCTTTGTGTGGGTATACAGGATTTCTGTCTCAGATGATATGTTTAAATGATGCTTATGACTTCATAATGACCTTAAAGTATTTATTAATTTCTACCGGAGTTGCAGTTTGGAGCATCCCACTGACAGGAAGTGCTGCTGAAACAAAAATGAAGGCAACGATGAAGCAGTAGCTTTTAAAAGGAAGCAGTAACACTCAGTGTGTGGTTTGGGGGAGTCAAGAGAGAGAGAGCACTAACATTCAGAGCAAGCATGGCAACAAACTTCTTTTTTAACACTAGAAGATGTTTTTAGTCATCAGAAAAGGGGCATGTTGTACGAAACAAAAGCACTCGATTTATCTGGCTGTTGAATGTGACCTTATAGCTAAATTGCATGGGGAATGGAAAGGAAGGTTTATGAGGAGATTCATCTCAACATCTAGAATACAGCTCTATTAATTTGTGGTATGAAAAAGTTTTGTTTTCTGTTGGTTTATTTTCCAGTTTTTGGGATTTAGTGCAATCAGTCTTGTTTCTGAAATGCAAAACAGCTTTTTGTACAGTTTTTTTCTGTTTAGTTTCAAATTTATTCTGTTGCTTGTGGTCACCACATCTCCCCGCTTGCCTTGCTGCCACAATTCATGTAAATAGTTCACGTCCATGTTTAATTTATTTGTTAATGTGATTGTTTGAAATTGTTTTGAAATGTCTTTTTTTGTCACACCTGCTCACCACAGTACTGTGCCCCATCCCCCTGTAATTTCTGTTACCTCCTCATCACAATAGTAGCTGGAGCCTGCCTGGCTGGGAGTATCATCACCAAGTGTCACAGCTCTGCACCACACGGTATAGCCCTTCCTGCACGTCGGCTGTGCATTTCCTATTCTGCAGGCCACCACATAGGAAGTGGTGAAAGGACAAAGTCATGAAAATAAGATCCTAGCCAGCCCAATAACCACCTCTTCACAGGGAGGTGTCACCACAGACTGAGAGACTAAAAAAGCAGCTTCTATCCTCCGGGTCTCTTCTTATACTATTCAGTAACACTTTACATTAACGGCACCTTTAAAATACCTTAATAATGCCTTCATAGAACATTCAGTGCATCTTAATAATGCATTTATAATACATCCATAGACTATGAGCAGCATGTAAGTATACCTTAACATCCTAACATACCTGAATAGTTTTAATATACATTAATAAAAAACATTACATGATTATACAATTATCATGCTTGTTATCATCACAATGTTTGTTATTAATGTATATTAAAGCTGTTACGGTATACTTCCACCTTGCTAGTTATTGTTTGTGAATGCATTATGAAGGTACATTGAATGTTCTACGAATGTATTATAAAGGTATTATGCGGGTGCATTTAATGGAAAGCGGTCCCTACTATTTTGTGTTTCTCTATGTTACGTATTTCCTTTCAAGCACAATTCTGGAATCAGGTGGAAAAGCATCTCATTACTCAGGTGTACAGTGTATGTTTGTGTTTGTGACAAGTAAGACTTGAACAGTTGTATGTTACAGTGGGTAAATTGATTTATCTAGGAAATATGTCATATTTCTTCACAGCTACACAAAGGTCACATAGATTATTATTCCATCCTAGAAGTAAAAGCAAATAGTTTGTTTGGCTATTTATACTGGCCCACCGTGCAACATAGCAATACATTTATGAAACTTAAGCTGCTGTATTACTACAAGGATAAATACACAGTACCAAAATATTTTTTTTTTACCTCTACTTGGCAAATCCTTCAAGTATGAATCACACAAGGCTAGAACAGACTAAAAAGTTATGAGACTGAGGGCGGTCATGGAGGAGCCCAGCATCTCTGATAACAGAAGCAAATTCTATATCCTTCACACTTAAGTCCACACGATCCAAAAAGCCCAAATTTAGCTTCACAGCAATCTCTCCCAGATGGGACCTCGAAGGAGAATATAAACCTTCTTTTGAATTCAGTGATGGCTTATTATGCATGTTGTCCTTAATGAGCAGCTTGCAAGGATCCACCGTGTGTCATCAGCTTCTGCGTTTCTTAGGAATGAGTGGTGGAGGAGACTGATCCAAAACTGAGTTCTGCTCAGGCTGTTGAGAAAGAAAACATTAGGATATGTTATCTTCCACAGAGACATTTTATTTTTATTGTCATATTTTTAACTGACATTTTGCTAATTAATTGCAATTGTAGTCATTAGCTCCCAAACACAAATGTTTGGTGCTCTATGCTATTGCAAAGATGTTTCCAATTACAATTTTTCTGAATTGCTAAAACACTAAACCTCATTCTATGAACAAAACTTCCAATTGCCAAAACTCATTTATTGAATCAGTCACTCATTTGGTAAAACTTTAAACAGTGCTCACCTAGTTAGACACAATTTGCAGATCCAAGTCACCCTTTTTGAATAACTCTAAACATTCTCATTCAAAAAAACACATTTTGCACAGTGGTGAACTTAGATGCAAAATGGAAATCACAGTTGGCAAAAGTTAAGCACAGCCAGCACACAGTAGGCATCATTTAAACACAGTGCTTCAAAACAGTTCACACGTTTCTAAACATGAGAAGAAGCCAAAGAGTGACTAAAACACAGAATATGTGCCGCATGAGAGTGCAAGTGCCACAGGTGAATAGGAGTTGAATTTCGATGTCAAGGTACAAATGGGTCACACAGACGATTCTTCCCACATCGCCCAGCAAAGGAGAGCATTTCCGAAGATGTAGGCAAAGTTCTCTGCCCTGATCCAGTTGATGACATAAGAACATAAGAACTATACAAACGAGAGGAGGCCATTCGGCCCATCGAGCTCGCTTGGGGAGAACTTAACTA